>PVJC01025710.1:0-24738 GCA_004026665.1 Murina feae | reverse complement strand
TGAGGAAGGATAAAATTATTATCAGTTTTCTATTGCTGCCATAACAAATTATCACAAACTCAAACATTTGCTAAAACATCACAGGTTACTGTCTCAGAATTCTGTTGGTCAGGGGTCTGATGGGCTTGGGTGGTTTCTTGGCTTAGCACCTAACAGGACTGAAATTAGTGTCAACCGTGCAATCTTTCCTGGAGGCACTGGAGCCAAATCCACTTTCTAGATCGCGAAGACTTTTATGTCAGAAATCAGTTCCATGTGATTGTTGGACTAAAGTTCCCATTCCTTACGGCTGTCAGCCAGGGTTTCTTTTTATCTCCAGTAAGTCACTGCCACGTCCTTTCCCTTGCTACTCATCCTCCAACTCAAAATCAGCAATGGTGCATTGTGTTCTCATTTCTCATGTCTCTCTAACCTCCACTTCTGCTTCATTCTCCTCTATTATATTTTTTGGGGGGGGAGGTCAGCTGCACCTCTCTGAATGGTCTTCTGTTTTCATTTTCTAATTTTGATGGCTCCTGTGAATAAACTGAGCCCACCAGAGTAATTCAAGATAATGCATTTTAAGGTCACCTGATTAGTCACTTTAATCCCATCACCAAAGTCCCTTCACTGAAGTATCTAGATTAATTTTTGTTGGATAAGCATCTTGGTAAGTACAAACATTTTTAGAATTATGTGTACCACACTATTATAACTAGAAAGAATTTCCTATAGCAAAAATGTCAGTTTTGCTTTTTCCACCAAGACAAAAGAATATGGTCCATTGAATTGGAGCTTGAAGTCATCGCTTGGTCATTTTAATTCCCTCATTTAGCTGAATAGACAAACAATGATAAAGTTATGGGCTGATGTGATTATGATAACTGTGAGGCAAGTGTGTTGCTTACACACAATGTAAATAGGGAAGAGTGGGCTTAGAACCCATATATTTATTTGTGGTGTCACTTAGTACTTCCTAAACATTCATGTAAAACTACAAAAACCAATGAAGACCAGACTGATAAAGTGTTAAACCTTTCAAAAGTAAAGTTTGAACCTTAACCAATTTGGCTCAGTTGATAGAGCATCGGCCTGCGGACTCAAGGGTCCTGGGTTTGATTCTGGTCAAGGGCATGTACCTTGGTTGCAGGCACATCCCCAGTAGGAGGTGTGCAGGAGGCAGCTGATCGATGTTTCTCTCTCATCGATGTTTCTAACTCTCTATCCCTCTTCATTCCTCTCTGTAAAAAATCAATAAAATATCTAATATAATAAAAGAGAAACATGCAAATTGACTGTTACCACCAGCCAATCAGAGTGGCTATATGCAAATTAGCCCAGCCAAGATGGAGGCCAACAGCCATGAAGCTAGAGCAAATCAAAGGCTTCTGTTGCAACTGCCTGTCTAGGCTGGCTGAGCCTCTGCTCACAGCCACACACACCAGCCAATCAGAGCGACTGTATGCAAATTAACCCAGCCAAGATGGAGGCTGGCAGGGGGGCTCTGCACTGGGAGCCTCCACGGCCGGCCGACATAGCTGTGCCAGGTGTGTCAGCTCAGTGGGAGGGGGGTCTGGCCTGGAGCCTCCTCAGGGCGGCCTGGAGCCTCCTCGGGGCATCCAGGAGCACCTGTCCTGGGTCTGCTGCCTAGCTCCGCCCCTGGGAGCCTCCGAGAGGTATCCAGGAGCACCTGTCCCAGGTCCACTGCCTGGCTCCACCCCCTGGGGACCTCCTCGGGGCATGCAGGAGCACAGGGCCTCTGCAGGATGTGCAGGAGCAGCTGTCCTGGTCTGCTGCCTGGCTTTGCCCCCCAGGGGCCTCTGTGGGACATCCAGGAATGCCTGTCCTGGGTCCACTGCTTGGCTCTGCCCTGGGGGCCTCCGCAGGGTGTCCAGGAACACCTGTCCAGGGTCTGCTACCTTCATCCGCCCCCCAGGGGCCTCCACAAGGCATGCGGGAGCGTCTGCTGCACAGTGCGGAGAATCTGAAGCCAATTCACTGCCCAGCTCCACCCCGGGTGTGTTTGCTCAGCAGCAGGGCCCCGCCGAGGGATCCTGCACCAGCGTCCACCCTTGGCTCGCCACCCAGCTCTGCGCCAGGTGTTTCCCCTCAACGGTGTGGGCCCACCAGGCATGTGCAATCGTGGGCCCTCCGGTGGGAAACGTCCAGGCCTGCACTCACCAGCCCTCCCACCCCCCAGTGCACGAACCTTGAAGGGGTTGTGGGCAGCCTGAAAATGGCTCTCAGCCCCTCACCCAGGCTGGCCAGGCATGCCAGCAGATGGAATCCCCCCCGAGGTGTCCCAGACTGCAAGAGGGCACAGGCCAGGCTGAGGGATCCCACCCCCTGAGTGCACAAATTTTTGTGCACCAGGCCCCTAGTATTTTTAATAAAAAAAAATAAAGTTTGAGCTTACCCCATAAGGTAAATAACTCCAACCTTAATTGCTTAAAAAAATTAATTGGTAGTTGGGAAAAGAGTTTTAAAACAACAACTATGGACACGTTTAGAGAAAAAAGGATTTCAGCAGGAGTACTTATTACCTTCACTTATTATACACATACACACTGGTAGAAATATCTAATTTATTTGTTCTTTTCTCCTACTTTCCTTTTATAACTGTAGAAAGAGGAAGTTGTCAGCTAGGAGTGATCTATATGTGTAGCTTTTAGACTGCAATATATTCATGTATGGTGGGGTATAACACCACTGAAGGACTAACTAAAATAAAGCCGAGATGGATAATATGATATTTGCTGAATTAAATAACTTGAGTCTTAACATCTTGTGCTCTCTTTTGGAGAGAGAGTAATAATTTCTGTTCATAAAAAAATAATAGCATCTTTTTATTTTTAATAATTCTTATATGTTGTACTAATTATTGTATGAGAGTTCATTATAGTGAACATCTATGTGGATACGATATACCAAAGGAATGAGATATGTTAATCATTAAACTATTGTCTCTCAGCTGCAGCACATTGTTTTCTCCGCAGCTTCTTTAACATCAGCTAGATAGCATCTCATGCTCAGCAGTCTAAGACTGATTTCCATGGGATCCGTTTTTCCAAGTTCTTAAAGCACTAGCAATTGCCAGTTAGTGCCTTCCTCAAAGTCTCTCTTATTTTTTTTTTCCTGTAAGCTATTGGAGGTAGTAGCTAATGTCTTCATTTGTAAGGTGTATATTATTTCAGTGTTGTCTATTTTTCAAGTTCTGCAATACCTATAAAAATAATTTCTTATCTTGAAATATATGTTGAGATGCTCAACATATATTTTCTGTTTTTCTTAATGTACCTCACAGAGAGGGAAAGATATAACAACCAATGGAATAATACAAAAAATAAATAATGAAGGAAGAGAGAGAGAGAGAGAGAGAGAGAGAGAGAGAGAGAGAGAGAGATGGAAGAAGGTAGGAAGGAAATCAGAAGAAGAGAGGGGAGGAAGGAAGGTCATAGAGTGGAATTATATAGGTTATAAAACAAGGTAACAAAAGAAGTTGATTGAGTTAAGTAGTGACATTTTATATAGTACTAGAGGCCTGGTGCATGAAATTCATGCACTGAAGGGGAGGAGGTGCCCCAGCCTTGCCTGTGCCCTCTCACAGTGCAGGTGCCCTGCGATTGATCATCCCAAAGAGGTAGACCCTGCCCACCCATCTGAGGCTCCTTGATGGATTGCCCCAAAGAGGTAGGCTGGAGCAATGGGACCCACCTCCCAGCTGCACACACAGTATCAAGCCCCTGCCCACCCACACACACCTGCTGCACATGCAGCCTCCCAGTGATCACTTGTTGTGTCATGAGGATGTCATGACATGAGGATGTCATGACCACATAGGTTTTTATTAATAGGATGATTGGAGAAACACTATAAGAATGGGACGCTAGAGTGAACACTGTACAAGTGAAAAGGATTTATGAGTAAGAGATCAAGGAGAGACTTTCACAAAGGGAAAGCAATAAATATAAAGCAATCTAAGCAAGAATGCATTGGCTTTAAAAGTGGCTGTGGCACATTTACATAGAGAACAATGAATATATTAAAAATGTAGAAGATGAATCTGAAGTGATATGCAGATGGAAGATTGTATATGCCTCGGAGGCTATTTTTAGGGGTTAATTTTTAACTAAGATAAACCTTGGGTCTTGGGGCACAGCCACACACACACACACACACACACACACACACACACCAAAAATGGTTCTAAATAAAACACAAAAATATAAATTTTGTTCTAAATTTAATGAAAATATAGACAATGAATACTAATTGAATTTATGATTATTGGCTACTCTGACATTCTATTCTATATCAATCAACTATTTAATTAAATATAATCTCAATCCAACAAATATCAAGTATCCTATATAATAAAAGAGTAATATGCAAATTGACCCTAACAGCAGAACCACTGGGAATGACTGGTCTCCATGACACATGAACCACCAGAAGGCAGATGCTCAATGCAGGAGCTGCCCCTGGTAGTCATTGCATTCCCACAGGAGGAGCTCTGCTCAGCCACAAGCCAGGTTGACAGCTGCCAATACAGCAGTGGTGGTAGGAGCCTCTCCTGCCTCCTCAGCAGCACTAAGGATGTCAGGCTGCAGCTTAGGCCTGTTCTCTGCTGGCAAGTGGACATCCCCCAGGGGCTCCAGGGCTGCCAGAGGGATGTCTGACTGCAAGCTTAGGCCCAATTGCCCGGGGAATGGGCCTAACCCAGCAGGTGGACATCCCTCTAGCGTTCCTAGATGCGAGAGGACACAGGCTGGGCTGAGGGACCCTCCCCCAAGTGCACAATTTTTTGTGCACCGGGCCTCTAGTATATTAATAAAGACGATTTCCTAGTACATTTTTAACCTAAATCGAAAAGTGAAGTAAATGCTCAATAATTATTAATTAAATTTAATTCATCTTTTAAAGTTTGGGATTGAAATTTATACCTAGTATTTATTAATAAACTAGGGGCCCGGTGCACAAAAATTTGTGCACTGGGGCAGTGGAGGGGGGGGTGTTTCCTCAGCCCAGCCTGTGCCCTCTCACAGTTTGGGACCCCTCTGGGGATGTCCACCTGCTGGTGAGCCTGGCCAGCCTGGGTGAGGGGCCAATGTCTGTTTGCAGGCTGGTCAAGCTCCCCAGTGGAGACCCTCACCCCAGGGGGTGTGGCAAGCCTGGATGAGGGGCTAAGGGCAGTTTTCAGGCTGGCCACAGCTCTCACTGACCCTCTGGGCCATCCACCTGGGAACCGATGGGGTATCGCTGGTCCAGTCCCCCCTCCCCCAAAGGCTTCTCCACCCAGGAGGCCATTCCGGTGGCGCTGGCCACCCGATTGGCCTCCCAGCAGAGGATCCGCGGGGTCCCGCTGGCTGGTCCCCGCTTCCCCTGTAATGCTTCTCCGCCTGGGAAGGCATCGACCGTCCCAGGGCGCCAGATGCCTTCCCAGGACCCAGGCTCCCAAGATGGCGGAGCCCGGGGCTGTGGCCTCCGCCATCTTGGCTAGGCTAATTTGCATATAGTCACTCTGATTGGCTGGTGAGCATGGCTTAGGACATCCCAAAGAAACGGTTAATTTTAATATTACACTTTTATTAGTTAAGATTTAATTCCAAATAAGAACATAAATGTGATTACTATGTTCTCAATAGTGAAGCTGCTTCTAGCAAAGCATGAACATACTCAAAACTCATTTTTCCTGTAGTAGATCAGACCTCTGGCCAAAAGTCATGACAGAAATGGTTGAAGAAGTAATATCTGTTTCAGTAGGGGACATAAAAGCCTGGTGCAATACTGATCAATGTTACAGTGATTTTGCCATCAGTTCAGTAAAGACGTATTTTCAGCATGGAGCACATAACACAGTGCAACACACCTTGCAAAGTAGAATTGTATGACGATGGGTGCACCAGGATTGCTGCTATGGAAATGCTGAATTCTTCATTCAAAAGTTTGAGCCTAAATTGTGTTGAAATTCAGATGGTTGGTTTAAAGGATACCAAAAAGGAGAACCATGAAATGTTCTTAAAGTGTTGAAATGTAATTGAAGTGTCATCTGATTTTTTATTTGCAAGGTAAGCAGTGTTTCATGATATCCTTTTTATTTTTATGTAAAGCATTTCTTAGTGGAACCAGAAGGCTTAATAATGAGAGAGAACTTTTGAGGCAATAA
The DNA here is from genome assembly GCA_004026665.1 of Murina feae. Classification (NCBI taxonomy): domain Eukaryota; kingdom Metazoa; phylum Chordata; class Mammalia; order Chiroptera; family Vespertilionidae; genus Murina; species Murina feae. The sequence goes on along the minus strand of PVJC01025710.1, from coordinate 18,593 downwards.
CAGTCAAATTGAAAAGTCGTTTTCCAAAATATGATAGAAAAGAGGACAGAGACATCTAGCAAATAACGTTTCTTCCACTGTGAAGGTAACTTGTCCTGTGAAGTATAATTCTCTGCTGTGTATTAATCTATGTAATTGTGTAATAGTTCTGGCATACATGCTTCATTCTATCAATTCAGCCAAGGTGCTTATGAGTGACATTACAGATGGAAGATACAATTAATGATATTAGCAGCAGTAGAAGAGGGATAAAAAATTAAACTGAGAGAAAGCAAAGTTTTTAGCATCTACTGATATTACTTTCTGGGAAAAATTTAACAAGTGAAAAATAATTGAAAATGCACTGAAAGTTTTGTAGTTGCAAATAAGAAAAACAGATGCCATTTTAATGGCTGTCTTTATTTTTTCCATATAAAAGATAGAAGTAATCATTATGACATTAAGTATATCATATTGTTGTTATACACTACATTAAAACAATTGTAAGTCAGAATTGATTTCTGAGATAACTGTGTCTGGAGCCACAGTTTTATCATTTTAGGGATAATAGGAATAGAAAATACATCACCATTCTATATCCCTAAAAATAATTTTCCAGGAAAGTCATGAAAGACATTTTTGACAGAGAGAAGATAATTTACTCTCAATATAAAATTTATTGTTTATCACTTCAAAATATAAATTGATTCACATTTCTTATCATGTAAATTTCTGATACCAATAAAATAACAGTTCAGCCTTTATTAAATCATTTTATAATTTACAGTGGGCTCAATTCAATTTAATTTTCTATTTCTCAACATGTTTTGAGCACTTACATGATGTTTTGTGTTATTTTAGGTATAAAGATACATAGATAAATCATCATTATCTTCAATTTGCTTACATTCCAGTGAGTGAGAAACCTAAAGATGTAATTATGATATAAAATGAGATTTTAGATGATAAAAGTTTACAAGAAGTGCCTCAGGAGCATAGGGAAGTATTGTTTTGTCTGATTTTAGACATAAGGGGTTTTTGGGTTTTGTTGTTGTTATTGTTTATTATTATAATCCTCACCTGAGATGTGAGGATATTTTTTCCATTATTTTTAGAAAAAGCATACAGGGAAGGTGGGAGACAAAGAGATAGAGAGAAAGAAATATTAATGTGAGAGAGACACACCAATTGGTTGCCTCCTGGACCTTGTCAGTCCGGAGAGGTAATCAAACCTGCAAACCAATATGTGCCCTTGAACGGAATCAAACACAACACCCTTTACTGCGCTGGCCGACATTCCAATCACTGAGCAATGCCATCCAGGGCTTTTTTGATATTTTAATCAAAGTTAAAGTGATAACATTGTAATTAGCTAGTTTTTAATAACAGGAAAGGAGTCAAGGGGGGAGTCAGACATTGTAGGCATGTCATTCGGGCAGTTTTGCCAGGAAGCTTCAGTTTCGCACTCCTCAAAGATCCAGCAAGAGAAGACAGATGCATGCCCAATGAAGCTAGGGAAACTAGAGAAGGTCCATGTTTCACACCTGGGAACAGAAGTCATTGGCCAAAATGGGCATGGCCACTGCAAGCACATGGAAACTTGGGGATCCATAATCCCTTCAAGAAAGGAATCCACTGTCTTGGGCACTCTTGGGACTCTTGTTGCTTGCTTGCTCCTGGCTTGCTCTTGGCTTCCTTGTATTTGCTCATTTGGCCCATGGCCATGTGGACTCCACACACAATGAACTACTGGGCTGTAGCTAGCGTGATGCTGCATTAGACTATGTAAATATGGAATGGAACTCTGGATACTGGCTCTGATTTTAGTTCTACTGAAACCACAGCTACACTTCTATGACTCTACTAAGGGAAATGGGACATTTTTCTGTGGAAATAAAGCTTTCTTCTATATCTCCTTCTCCAATGTGGACCTCTACAAATGCTGATTTTAGAGGTACCCTAAGAACTCCACCCCTAATAGCAACAGGGAGAGATGAACTACTCTTCTATCCTATAACAGAAGTATAATATTATATTAGTTTGAGGTGTCCAACATAGTGATTAGACACCTGTATGACTTACAAAGTGATCACCCCAATAAGTATAATACTCATTTGATGCCATATATAGTTATTGCAATATTATTGACTATATTCCTTATACTGTACTTTTCATCCTCAATGATTAATCTGTAACACCAATTTGTACTTTTAAAAAATATGTATTTTTTATTGATTTCAGAGAGGAAGACAGAGGGAGAGATAGAAATATCAATGATGAGAGAGAATCATTGATCAGCTGCCTCTTATACACTCCTTACTGAGGATAGAGCCCACAATCTGGGCATGTGTCCTGACCTGGAATCGAACCATGACCTCCTGGTTCATAGCTGGATGCTCAACCACTGAGCCACCATGGCCAAGCCCAATATGTACTTCTTAATCCCCCCAACTTTTCCACCTATGCTTGCAACCTCACTCTCATCTATCACCTGTTAAAATGTTCTCTGTATCTATGAATCTGTTTCTATTCTACTTGTTCATTTATTTTGTTTTAGATTCAACATATAAGTAAAATAATCTGGCATTTGTCTCTCCTTGTCTGACTTATTTCACTCAGCACAGAACCCTCTATGTTGATCCCTGTTGTTGCAGATGGCAAGATTTCAATATTCTTTGTAGTTGAGTCATATTCCATTGCGTATATGCACAACTTCTTCTATGTCCATTCATCTCTTGATGGAAACTTAGATTGCTTCCATATCTTGGCTATTGTACATGATGCTGCAGTACTAGTAAATATATGGATGTACGTATCTTTTCAATTTAATGTTTTGGTTGTCTTTGGATAAATATCCAGAAGTGGAATTGCCAGATCCTCCTTTGTCTCCTCTTACAGCCTTTGTTTTAGAGTCTGTTTGTGTGGTATAAGTATTGCTGTTGCCGTGTTGTGGGTTGTTGGTATTTCATTTTCATTCAATATCTTTTTTCAAACCCTTAAAGTGCTTTCAGTCTGTTTGTCTTTTGATCTGAAGTGAGTCTCTTATAAGTGACATGTAAGGATCTTGTGTTGTTATCCCTCAGCCACCATATATCTTTTGTTTAGAGAATTTAATCTATTTGTATTTAAAGTCTTTGTTGATAGATATGTATTTATTGCCATTTTATTGTTCATATTTTTTCTCCCCCCCCCCCTTCTTCTTAAAGAAGACCCTTTAACATTTCTTGCAATACTGGTTTGGTGGTGATTAACTACTTTAGCTTTTCCTTGTCTGGGAATTTCTTTATTTGTACTTTGGTTCTAAATGAGTCAGATTATTTAATCTATTCCTTGCCTTGTTTCAGAAATAGGGGATTAAAAATTAATTGCATGACTTTCATGACCCCTCAGTAATTGGTCCATTTATGATTGATGTGCATGTAGATAACTTACGAAGGTGGATTTTGCATTGGGGGGGATATTAAAACCCTGGGTCATCGATGACCTTGGCCAGTTACTTGTGAAAATCCCAGCTTTCACTCCCAGTCACTACACTGCTTGGACACTAGGGGTCCCCATTCATGGGTCTACAAATAGTGTAAGACCTAATAACTACATATGACTTCCAAATCTTATACATTTGCCACACATCCCTTCCTGTGCTTGACTCACTTTTAATTAACTGGCTCAAATTGAAGCCCTTAGAAACCTCCTGTGTACACTATTTCTGCTACCTCCTAAAATATGCTAAGGGTTGGTATGAACCGAATGAGCAGTACCTTTACAGGTCTGTGTGCTAGCAGCAGGAGAGGAAGGTTCAACCTACCCAGAATTATTTTGATATTACTCCTTTCAGTGGTTAGGTGGGAGCCTTTTGAAAAACAGTAGAAAATAAACATATATTTGGCATATTATGTTTCAGAATCTGATAGCTAGTACATAATCATTTGCCATCTCAGAATTTGGCTCTATTTTTTCAAGGGTGTTCATGCCGCACATCTTTCTTTCTTTGTGTTTATATACCTCAAGACAGAATTTAGCCAATAATATCCACTGAAAGCTGGAAAGAAAGATTATACGTAGGATTTCAGAATGATTTTCCATAACCTATCAAATGTGTTAAAACAGGTTCACCTTATATCAATTATTCATCCTAATTCCTTCAAGGGAAGATCAAACATTGAACATGATATAAACTTGTTCTAGGGTCTGTTAGGTGACTATACCTAGTGGTGAGGGTTTGGAACCATCCACTCAGAAGGTTGAGGGACTGGAGATAATTCAACCTCCCTTCCCACCTATTCACCTCTGAGGGACATCTTTCTCTGCTCTTCTTGGCTAAAGCAGGAAAATCAACTAATTTGAGGGAAATATCACATCAAACTGTTTTTATATCTTTGATTATTTAGCTTCTCAAAACTTTATTATTTAGCTTCTCAATGAACTTTAGTCATGTCATCAGTGGTAATTAAAAGCCCAAACTCTGGATTGTGCATGTTGGATCAAAAGGACAACAGCCAAAAAGAACCAATTAAAGGTAGTGACAACCCCCACTTACCAAAATGCTTGAGAAGTTTGAGGAGCAATAATCTTGACAGGGGCCACTGTTGACCACAATGTAGATTTGGGTCTTAGGATGGTTGTTATGTCATGACTATGAGGCTGCTACATTGATGGGTTCTTAAGACACCAGGAGTCTGGGAAAAGAGAAGATTGATTATAAAAGAAACAGAAGAGGCTTTGAGCATATCTGTAGATTCAGAAAGCTGTAATGCTGAAGAAAAAGTGGTTCCCAGAGGGACCCTAAGAGACAAGATCTCCTCAGCTGGCTGCCAGGGGAAATACATGCTTTGAGGCAGAAAAAAATGAGGATGACATTCAAGCCTAGAGAGAAAGAGTCTTTCTTCCTTTGTGACCAAGATCTGAGTTACATGATTTGCAAAGGCTCACATCAGGAACAGAAATGAGATTGGAAACAATTAAAATGCTTTTAAGATCATAATGGTGGTAATGGTGGTGATGAGTGTCTTTTATTGGGCATGCACCATGAGCCTGTCACTCTGCTGAGCTCACCAGCAGTGCCTCAGGCTCCCAACACTCAGGCAGCATCAGGCCATCTCATACTCCTCCCTGTAGATGAGGGGAGTAAGAATCAGTAGAGTTAGTCTGCTGGCCCAAGATCAGCGGGCCTAAGCCAACAGGTGAACATTCCCCAAGGGGTGCCAGACTATGAGAGGGCACAGGCTGGGCTGAGGGACCCACCAACCCAGTGCACAAATTTTTGTGCACCGGTCCTCTAGTATAATATAATATATTGATAAGCTTTTCTTACTACTTTCAAGGATTGCTGTAATTATCCAACATTTTGTCACAGACTAGTAGTCTGAACAGAGAGTTTGTTCTTTGCAATTTCTTATTCCCTTGTGCACAATCTCTGTGCTGCTGCTTCTGAAGAAATCGTATATAATTTCTTCTGTGTATGAAGGGGCTACATTCTGTTGAAAGGACCTAAACTTAATGACTTAATAATTGTCTAGGGAATGTCGGTCACAATGATCAATTTTGAATGTATGTTACATGTAAAGTAAGATGAAAGACAAAAGGAACTAAATACTAAAAGAAATTTAAGTATCTTTTTCATAATGCTTCTTTCTAGCAAGGGGAGGAAAATATTACTGGCATGTGCCAAGCAGCCAGCCAGTTACATCATTGGCATATTTATCTACCTTCAACCTCAAAATGACCAAGACAAATAAAGATTATTAATCCATATTTAACAACTAGGGAAATTGAAATCTCAAGAAGTTAACTAACTTCCCTCACTATAATGTAGCTGGGAAATAATAAAGAAAAGATTTCAAGTTAAGACTACAACATATCAAGGGGAACACTATGTAAAGTGTATGATTGTCTAACCACTATATTGTACACCTGAACCAGTACAAAACAAAATTGAAAGAAGATAATTACAATGCCTCAAAAGCAATGCTCCTTAAAAACACAATGTTTAAAAGTTTTTTGCATCAATATACCATTTCAAAAGTGTTCTAGAATTATTTGAATCTGAAAATATATAGGTATTATAAGATATTTTCATATTTTCCTATGTTAACGTAAAAAATCATTGAAACCTGTAAATAACTTTTGTGAGTTTATTTGAGCCAAACTGTCGACATATGCCAGGAAACAGAACCTCAATGAATTGAGATAATGCTCCAGAGAAAGGCGGGTTGCATTTGTATTTACACACTACAATCAAAGGAAAGGGATGTAGGTGGGTTACATGAAATCTACTGGTCTATTGGTGATAGACTAGAGAAGTGGGAGAAAGCAAAGTGGGGAAACTCCTGGTATTAGATAAAAAGTAAAATAATAGACTCATATGTAGGTGGGTGCAGGAACAATTAACATGAAAGAGAAGGAATTTGTGGTATCTGTCCTGGTACCCAGCACATTAGGTAGTGCCCTAAGGGGTCTAGAAAAAGGGAAGTTACAAGTTACCCAGACATTTCAAAGGGCATGTTATTATAGATGCAAAAAGACAGATAGGCTCAGTTAAGGTAAAGGTTTCCCTTGTTAGTGAGGATACCAGCCTAGAATATAACTACTCACCATAACTGCTTTTAGTTAAAGTTTATTTTCAGACCATCCTTTGTGGTTATTTCAGGTCTCCGAGAGTGCAAAACTGTCATGCAGGCCTTCCCTAAGCTTGTCAGGTTAACACGTGGTCCCTTTCGTCCACACCTATCATTGTTAATATGTTATTTTATTAGTTTTTTAACAAATAGTAAATGTTTCCCTTGCAATTTCTCATTCTCCTGCAATCACATAGAATACAAAAGGCAGTGAAATCAGAAATAATTTGGTCATTGAATGTGATTACATTTGAATAGAGGGTTCTTTATTGCCTACTTCTGGATTAATTTCACATTTCAAAATTTATAGAAACCAATATTGTCAGAATTATAATAATATTGCTTATATTAGAATCCTTAAGCTTTTCCAATTCTGCACTGTATTTCAATTTATTTCACATTGTTATGGTCAACATATTTATCATTATATTACTGTTCTTATTCTTCTGACACATTGATCACTCCTCTTTGTGCCTACTTACATTTCTGGTTATTATTGTAGTTAATATTTATGAGCTCTAATCTTATTTCTATTACTATGATTTTAGAAAAGATACTTAAATAATAAAGCACTCAATTTCCCCATGTAAAAAATGGGGAAAATAAATTACTTTTTTCTTAAGACTATTATGAGAATTAAATTTGAAAATATATTAGAGGATTACTCAACTTGTGGTACAATATGTTTAATACATACCTAATCTAATAAAAGAGTAATATACAAATTGACCCTCACTCCGTTACACCCACAAGCCATGCCCACAAGCCACGCCCACCAACCAATCAGGAGCAGATATGCAAATTAACTCAATTAAGATGTTGGCGGCCACAGAGCTGGAGTTGCCTCGGGCAATGGAGGAAGCCAGGGCCCTGCTGGCCTTGAGCTCTACTCAAGGCTACAAAGTTTCAATTATAGAAGATAAACAAACCCCAGATGCCTGCTTCCAACCAGGCACCCCGATAGGGACCTGAACCTTGAAGGGGCTGTGGGCAGCCTGAAAAGGCCCTCTGCCCCTCACCCAGGCTGGACAGGCATGCCAGCAGGTGGACATCCCCTGAGAGGTCCCAGACTACAAGAGGGCACAGGCTGGGCTGAGGGACCCCCTGAGTGCACAAATTTTTGTGCACCGGGCCTCTCTAATATCTATATATCTCCTTCACAATACTTAATAGTATTTGTATTGTGGAACTCCGTGCTTAATATAAAATATCAATTGTTTTAAATCCTATGGAAATGTATACAACATCTCTTGCAGGATCATTATGACAGTGCACCTATAGTGCTGATCCACACAATGGCACAGACTATGCAGTGTGAAGGACCAGATAGCATCATATGCATAGATTATGACCTGGATTACATTGCATGATGTAGTACAATGCACTGATCCCTGAATCTAGGAGAATAAAACTAGAACCTCCCCCACTGAGTATCATATCCTATCTCCAAGTCTCTAATATCCAAAGTGATGAGCTTGCTTATTCTAAAGCAAGCTCATTTTTTAAAACTTTCTTGAATTTATTGGAGTGACATTTGTTAATAAAATTACATAGTTTTCAGGTGTACAGTTCTATAATATATCATCTGTATATTGCATTGTGTGTTCACCATCCAAAGTCAAGTTTCATTCCATCATCATTTCTCCCTCTATCTCCATTTCTATCTTCCCCACCCCCTTTCCCTCTGGTAATTATCATACTATTATCTGTATCTATGTAATCTCTTCACCTTTTCACCCAGTCATGCAAACCCCCTCACCTCTGACAGCTGACAGTCTGTTCTCTGTATCATCTACATCACCTCACACCTGTCAGAGTGACTACCATTAATGAATCAACAAACAAGTGTTGTCTAGGGTGTGAAGAAAGGAAACTTTTGTGTACTGTTATTGGGAATAGAGATTGGTGCAGCCACTATAAAAGCAGTATGGAGGTACCTCAAAAAATTAAAAATGGAACTGCCTATGACCAAGCAATTCTACTTCTGGGTATATATCCAATGAAAACCAAAACAGCAATTCAAAAGAATGCATGCACCTCTATGTTCATTGTAGTGTTATTTATAACAGCCAAGACTGGAGCATCCCAAGTGCTCATCAGCAGGTGAATGGATAAAAAAGCAGTGGTACCTTTACACAATGGAGTACTAGTCAGCCATAAAAAATAAGGAAATCTTACCTTTTGAAAAAGCACGGATGGACCTGAGAGTATAATGCTGAGTGAAATAAATGAAGGAGAGCAATGGAGAGGTAGTTTATGAATGTGAAAGAGCTATGTCCTGAAAAGATAGGCCCTTTCTAGGCCCAGAGCATGATGAACAATGGTTGAGTTAGGTATGTGTGGCAATATTGCTCCCCTATGCCATATCTGGTTTAAGGAAACGGGCAAATTGGAAAGTTCTGACCAATGACATTTTAGGGATGTTAGGCTGGATGGACCTATATAAAAGGACTTCTATTATATTTTTTAAAAATGTGTACAGAAACACTTCCTATTTTGTTTCCCCTTTGGATGCAAGTCATGTGAGCAAAAGTGGACTGTAAGAGAAATAGTCATTTTAATCACGATGCAACAAACTTGTGGATAAAAGAAGAAATCTGAGGCCTGGCAAAGGAAAATGTGAAAAGACAAGAGATCCTGAACGAAATTAAGAATTAATAGGACCTAACTCTCATTTTCTTGTGTGTAATTTTGGTTGGGATTTTTATGAATTATTGGTAAAAACATCCTGATATATTCAAATATCCTGACATTTTTATGTTTTTTTAATGCCAATAAATTTTACAAGGTGGGTTTTAACTGATTTTTCTCTGCTTCCTGAGTCACTTTATTTGAAACAACATATTTTCCGCTTCATTTTTTTCAATATAATAAAAGGTTAATATGCAAATAGACCAAATGGCAGAATAACTGTTTGCTATGATGTGCACTGACCACCAGAGGGAAGATGCTCAACATAGGAGCTGCCCCTGGTGGTCAGTGTGCTCCCACAGGGGAGCGCCATTCAGCCAGGCTGGCGAGCGCAGCGGCAGTGGCAGGAGCCTCTCCTGCCTCCACAGAAGCACTAAGGATGTCTGAGGGACCCCACCCCAGTGCACAAATTTTGTGCACTGGGCCTCTAGTTGTTACATATTTTTCAGTGTAAAAAGCAAATAAATTTTCAATTATTATACACATTTTTTAAAGATATTTTATTGATTTTTTTTACAGACAGGAAAGGAGAGAGATAAGAGCTAGAAACATCGGTGAGAGAGAAACATCAATCAGCTGCCTCCTGAACAACCTCCACTGGGGATGTGCCTGCAACCAAGATACACGCCCTTGACCGTTATTGAACCTGGAACCTTTCAGTCCACAGGCCTATGCACTATCCACTGAGCCAAACCAGTCAGGGCTTATACACATTTTTTAAAATATATATTTTATTGATTTTTTTACAGAGAGGAAAGGAGAGAGATAGAGAGTTAGAAACATCAATGAGAGAGAAACATTGATCAGCTGCATCCTGCACACCTCCCACTGGGGATGTGCCTGCAACTAAGGTACATGCCCTTGACCAGAATCGAACCTGGGATCCTTCAGTCCACAAGCCGACACTCTATCCACTGAGCCAAACTGGTCACATTTTTTACCTTTATATTTCCTCATCTTAGAAAGAGGATAGCATATGCCTCAAAAGGTTATTGTGGAGACCTAAAATAATCATAGACACATTCTCCATCTGTATTAAATTGCCTTGTAGTCTTCCAGAGGGTAAAAAAAAATACATATTAGCTTAAAAAGAGTTTTAAAAATGTTATGTACACAAATAAATATTGAGTTTAGAACATTTTAAAAACACATTTAGAAGTAAACAAGCCTTTTCTGCTGCATATTATTTGCCAAATGCCACCTTTATCCTGATGTATCAGTACTAAATGTGCAATCTTTATATAAATAATTTGTTAAAGTAGATAGATTCAAAGAAAAAATATTTACAAGTTCTGACCATATAGTGATATAAATAACATTTGAATTATTAGAGTAATAAAAATTAAATGTTGCTTCCTTTGCTCTAGGGAAATTTCGTTGTTTTTCAGAAAATTACAACTTAACCCAAACTCTAAACAAATGAGGCATTTTATTTGGGGGTTTTCCTTGGGTCTGTATTAAGTGGGGAATGTTTGTTTCAAAGTTAATATTTACTCACATAAAGTTGGTATCTGTATCTCTGCCCTTTCTGTGTTTTTTTTTTTTTTTTAATTTTTAAAAAAATTTTGTATAAAATGAGCACAATTTAAGAGTTTATACCTTGTGAAATATAATTACTTGCTTATAAAAAAAAAACCACATTTTCAATATGGCAGTACCAATGGCTTCATAAAGACTGCTTCTTATTCCAGTCTTTATTCCCTGCCCCCACCTCATCTCACTGTAAACCTCACTCATCAAATCAATTAAATAAGTTGATACTATCTCACTTTTACATGTGGGATTTCAGATTCAAAGAGGCATGAAGAATGATCACATGAACATGTAGCACAGTTTATTAAATACAATATTTGATAATATGGAAATTCATTTTCTTTTTTATTTCAAGCTCCTGACATTACTACTTCCATTTCCCTATGTTTGTCCAGGTATCTGAAAAAATTCATAGTATATTGTAATTTAACAATGGACATGTAACTGTTAAATCAAACACTGAATTTTTCAGGTAATTCACCTTCATCTTCAAATGCTCCTTGGAATTTGATAATAGAATTCATGTAGCATCTCAATAAAGCTTTATATTTACATTTATTGGGAATTTACATTCCACATTTTCATAGTTCACTTTATTTATTTTTATAAATAACTAGAGGCTCAGTGCACAAAAATGTGTGCACTCGGGGGGCCCTCAGCCAGTCCTGTGCCCTCTTTCAATATGGGACACCACAAGAGATGTCCACCTGCTGGCTTAGGTCTGCTCCCTGGGTGATCGGGCCTAAGCTGGCAGTCAGACATCCCTCAGGCAGCTTGGGGGCCCTTGGGGAATGTCCACTTGCCAGCGGGGAACAGGCCTAAGCTTCAGTCAGACATTCTTAGCACTGCTGAGGAGGCAGGAGAGGCTCCTACCACCACTGTATGATGGCCATCAGCATGGCCTGTGGTTGAGCAGAGCTCCCCTAGTAGGAATGCATTGACTACCAAGGGCAGCTCCTGCATTGAGCGTCTGCCTCCTGATGGTCAGTGTGTGTAATAGTGACCAGTCATTTCCAGTGGTTCTGCTTTTAGGGTCAATTTGCATATTACCCCTTTATTATATAGTATAGAGGCCTGGTGCATGAATGGGGGCCGGCTGGTTTCCCCTGAAGGATGTCCCGGATCAGGGTGGGGATCCCACTGGGATTCCTGGCCAGTGTGGGTGAGTGGCTGATGGCTGTTTGCAGGCTGGCCACATCCCCTTCAGGGAGGGGGATCCTGCTGGGGTGCCTGGCCAGCCTGGGTGAGGGGGCTGGTGGCTGTTTGCAGGCTGGCAGCAGCCCCTTCAAGGTGGGTGTCCCCCCTGGGATGCCTGGGCAGCCTGGGTAAGGGGCTGAGGCTGTTTCTAGGCTGTCCACATCCCCTTCAGGGAGGGGTCCCTGCTGGGTTGCCTGGCCAGCCTGGGTGAGTGGCTAAGGGCTGTTTGCAGTGAGGCTGGCTGGAAGCAAGTATCTGGGATTTATTTATTTTCTTCTAGCTGTACCCGGGCACGCTTTGCTGTGGCTCAGTCTCGTTAAATGGAAAAGAAAGAAAAGAGAAAGCGCATGTTTCTAATATGCATAATTGCACAATGCTTGTAGGTATACAATGCGCCCTCCCTAGCAGCTGCCCCTGACATGCTGCCGCCCCCGCCCTGCCCGGCTGGTCTGGCCTTGCACATGTGTACCTCTGTAGCCCGGGACCCCTAGCGCCGGCCTGCACCCCCACTGCCCACCCGCACCCCACACCCTGTGCCCGAAGTAGTCCAGCTGCTACTGACTCCCACCAGCAGGGGCCCTCACCGAGCCACCCAAAAGCCGGAGGAAAAAAGAGCCGAGGAAGCTCCCCGCCATCACCTGCCACACTCCCTATAAGCCCTTGGTTTCCAGCGTTGGAGAGACTGCAACGGCCTCCTGAGCCCCAGCCTGGCCCCAGCCCTTTTCATCTGCTTCCACAACAATGTTGACAGACTTATATGTGACTGCCTGGCTTTGAATGTTAGACTGAATAATATTGTTAAATTCGTAGTGTGTGTTGATTTTACTTCCAACAGATGGCACTTTTTTTAAACAAAGTATGTTTTTACCTGTTTTCTAAAAAAAAGCATGTTTTTACCTGTCACAGGTGTGACATCAATATAATTAGGTATAGAAAAACATGTATGTATTCGAATGCAACGTTGTGTCAAAACTTCAAAGCAATCGGTGAAGAACTTTCAGAGACTTGAGATTTTGAACAAACGAACATTTACGTTTTTACTTATGTAGATAATTGAAACTTTGTTGCTTTAACCAGAGCCCAGGTCGGGTTACCCCTGACAACCCAGGCTCCCAGTGCTACCTTGAGCCCAAGTTGGCTGGAAGCAGGTATCTGGGCTTCATTTGTCTTTTATAATTGAAACTTTGTTGTCTTGAGTGGAGGCCACAGCAGGCCAAGGCAGGCAGGAACCTTAGCTTCCTCCATCGCAGGGGTAAGCCTCCTGCTTGTTCCAGCTCCTTGGCTGCCAGCCACCATATTGGCTGGGTTAATTTGCATATAGTCGCTCTGATTGGCTGGTGGAGGTGGCCATTGGCTGATGGGCATGGCTTAGGTGTAGTGGAGTGACACTAATTTGCATATTACTCTTTTATTAGATTAGCTTATACTAGAAAATTTAAATTATTGCCATTTAATATTAATATTATTGCCATTTGAGACAACTGAGGTTCAGAGAGTAAAATGTAATTGGTGCTGAATTCAATTATTAACTTTGATATTTTTTTCTTCCCAGACATACTCATAGATGTTCCTATACTATTTAAAGTATATGTTATGGCAATTTAATGATATTATGCCAATAAAAATACATTTACTGGGCACTAGTTCTGTGCCAGACCATATGCAAAACTTTCATTATGCTATTTAAACTTCACAGCAATCCTGTGATTTAAACATCACTGTTACTATTACTAGGGGCCTGGTGCATGAAATTCATGCACTGGGGATGGGGAAGGGGATTCCTCAGCCCAGCCTGCCCCCTCTCACATATTGGGAGCCCTCAGGGGGTATCCTACTGATGGTTTAGGTCCCCTCCCTGCTCCCTTTGGGGAGTGGGCCTAAGCCACTGTCCAGCCTCCATTTGTGGCAGGTGACCAGGCTAATCAGAGGAAGCCACCAGCCCCATCACCCCACTGCTGCAGCCACTGCCAGTCACCATAGCCACCAAGGTGTTTTCATCAACACGGACTCCTGTCCCTTCACCATGAAAAAAAATGACAACTTTCTTTTTTAAAAAAATATATTTTATTGATTTTTTACAGAGAGGAAGACAGAGGGATAAAAAGTTAGAAACATTGATGAGAGAGAAGCATCGATCAGCTGCCTCCTGCACACTCACTACTGGGGATGTGTCTGCAACCAAGGTACATGCCCTTGACCGGAATCGAATCTGGGACCCTTGAGTCAGCAGACTGACACTCTATCCAGTGAGCCAAACCACCTAGGGCATGACAACTTTCTTTAGGCATTTTCAAGATGTGTCTTTCATAGGATATGACATTTCTTTCTTTTTTTTAATCCTTACCTGAGGATATGTTTCCATTGATTTTTAGAGACTGTGGAAGAGAAGGGAAAAACAGAGAGAAACATCAAAGTGAGAGGAACACTTTGATTGGTTGCCTCTTGCATGAGCCCTGACCTGCGCCCTGGCCAGGGAGGACCCTGCAACCTAGGTACATGCCCTTGGTCAGAATTGAACCCAGATCCTGCAGTCAGAAGACTGAGGCATTATGTGCTGAGCTAAACTGGCTAGGGCAGGATATGACATTTCTTAGCCCTCCAGCAGTGGACCTTCATTTTTTTTCTCCAGGAGTGCAGCGGAAAAACCCTAGATCACCTTTAAGGATTCTTATTGCCCAAGTTACTAAGAATATTACCAGTGGCATACAGGGAGCTCAGCCAATGAGCTATAAGAAAAAGTGTTTCCTCTGTAGTTCACTCTGATCAATGGCTCCACCCCTGCCCCTCTAATCCCAGCTCCACTCCTGTCCAGGCCTGTAACCTCTGGCCGAGGATGTAGCCCTGGGCAGGGGACCCCCATACCCCTGCTTTGCCAGCTCCACCGGTGCCCAGACCCCTGTGATTGCAGACTCCACACCTGCCCCTCTGATCGCTGGCTCTGTAGAGTCCAGGACCCTGCAATCTCTGACCTTGCCCCTGCCCAGGCCTGAGGCCTCTGGCCCAGGCCTTGTGCCTGGGTAGGGCACACTCATATCTCTCTGATCACCAGTTCTGCCCCTGCCCCCTCTGATCACCAGCTCCACCCTTGCCCATGCCTGAGGCCTCTGGAGAAGGCCTCAGGCCTGGGCAGGGGACTCCCAGACCCCTCTGATTGCCTCTTCTGCCCCTCAGGCCCCCCGCCTCCCCTGCCCCCTGCCTGGCAAAAAGGTCTGACCATTTCAATGGGGGCGCTGAGCCGGACTGGGCACCGCCATCTTGTGGCTATGGGGGAAGCCATCTTTGTGATGAAGTGATGCCTAATTTTCATATTACTCTTTTATTAGATAGGATTATCCTCAGTATTATTTTCTTTATAATTATTGATGAGGGTGAAACAAATTGCCTCAAGAACCAATTAATAGCAGAACTTGGATTTAAACATAGAATTTGAGTTTAGAACCTCTAAATGATCAAATAACTACCTAACTTGCCTAACATTTTATTTTCTGGTGAGTAGATTACTAACTATATAATGCAAAGAACTATTGTTTTGACATGTATGTTTTCAGTACCTAGACTATTGCTTACATTTTGGTGTTTTATGAAAGTTTTACGTAAAATAATATTTAACTCTATATATTAATAAGCTTTTCAATACACTGAAATCAAATGAGTAATTAAGTTTTACTGTGACAAGAATATAAACTCTATTGGGCAGGTATTTATTTTCCCACAACTTCAGAACAATGCATCACATTTGGCAGTCATTTATTTAATTATTATTAGATAGGTGGTCAGGTTTTACTCTTATAGAGTGTACATAAGGATGCTATATAGAATGATGATGGGAGCATGGAGCAGAAAGAGAAACTGGATTTGGAGAAGAGAATTGAGAAGAACAGAGAGTTGTAAGCTGGAAATTGCTGTCTACATTGGAGATGTTGGCAGCTGCTGTTTCCTTCTGCTACATTCAGCTTCTGATTCAGAGGTTTGCAAAAAGCATGAAGTGATGAGATCAAAGGGTGGTGCTCCAGATGGCATAAACCATGACAATCGAGCAATTAAATGGGACTTTTCACTGAAATTAGGTTTCAATAGTTGTAAGGTACCCAGAATGGGAGTTGATGTCATTTGGATTTTCACATTTCTCATAAACTTTATGAAATGCACATGCTTTATGTTTGGTATACATGAATAATTAATTATTTGTTTAAATTTCTGAATATAATTGTGCTGCAGAATTACTTGTCACAGCTTTCGGGTTTTTTTGGGAAACATTGGAATAGATGGAATGGTCCAGGTATAAACCATAGCAGAAATGCAATAAAACTAAAATACTTAATTTTTCCTGACAATTTTAAACTATATAAACATGGATTGTCAATGAATTCCTAATAAAATTTGCTTGCAATTAATGTAAATATATATATATATATATATATATATATATACATATCAAGAAAATATATTGTTTTAAAATATATAACAATCACTTAAGTATAACAGAATCTTGAGAAAAATCTTAACCATTCAATTGAAGTTGCTGAAGAATGCAGACAGACAGGAACACTTGCTTTAAAATATAATCATATTTGTCACAAAATAATCACATAAAATTACTTATTAAATTTAAAAAAGTTTTAAGAAAGTAATATTTTTATTAATTTATTCTCATCCTAAAATATATAATTTAAATTATCTTGATAATTTAAATAAAATAATTATATATTTTTATTTATTTATTTATTTATTTATTTGATTTTTTTAGAGAGGAAGGGAGATGGATAGAGAGTTAGAAACATGGCTGAGAGAGAAACATCGATCAGCTGCCTCCTGCACACCTCCTACTGGGGATGTGCCCACAACTAAGGTATGTGCCCTTGACCAGGATCGAACATGGGACCTTTCAGTCTGCAGGCTGATGCTCTATCCACCGAGCCAAATCGGTTAGGGCTATTTTTATTTACTAATAAATATATATGTCTATATTAAAATTGATGTCAACAAAAGTTTATTCTCTGATAGAAACACAATTCGTAGATTGGTTCTTTATAAATAGCTGTTATAATTTAAAAACTAATACCTTTTTAGGTTTATTTTACTTAGAAAAATTTTTGGTTAAAATATGCCATTTAAAAATATTTCCTGTAAAATAGAATTTTAAAAATGTATGTGGCATATGCCAATAAACTATTTTATGGATTCCTTTATCAATACACTAAACAAATTAAACAAATTAAACAAATTAAAATTAATCAAATACCCTGCAAAACATAATATATATTCACACTAATTGCAAATTAAAATTTCTGAATAAAGATCATGGCATGCAAGTTAACACTTTCATTCCTGTACATGTAAATTTTTTTTTACCTGAAGAATTATTATTCTAATTAAATACTACATAATGTACTTAATAGAAGAAAAACTGGGTATATACCCTATACACTAGACTTCTCATAATTAGATAACTAAGAAGCATTTTTTATACATTAAATGTGGAGAGAAATACATCCTACTTTAAAGCTATGGGAAAATAGTATGTGATAAGTTATAAGCTGAGAGAGCTATGTAGAAATATTTATAAGCACTAGCTTATAAATGCCAGAATAATGAAACACCAGGTTAACTAAAATGTAGTGTGAAATCATGCCTATTATCCTATCCAATAAAAGGGTAATATGCAAATTGACCCTCACAGGATGGCTTCCCCCTTGTGGTCAAAGATGGCCAGCAAGGGAAGGCAGTTGGGAGGGACCCAGGCCTGCAAGGGAGGGCAGTTGTGGGGGAGCCAGGCCTGCATGGGAAGATAGTTGGGGAGACCCAGGCCTTCAGGGGAGGGCTGTTGGGGGGAACCCAGGCCTGCAGAGAAGACAGTTTGGGGGGACCCAGGCCTGCAGTGGAAGACAGTTGGGGGAAACCAGGCTGGCAGAGGAGAGAAGTTGGGGAGATATATCCTGGCAGGGGAGGGCAGTTAGGGGTAATCAGGCCGGCAAAGGAGCAGTTAGGGGTTTATCAGGCTGGCAGGAGATTGGTTAGGGGCAATTGGCATGCGAGAGGTAGGGAGCCAGCAGTCCTGGATTGTGAAAGGGATGTCTGACTGCCCTCAAGGGGTCCCTGATTAATAAGGGTGCAGGTGGGGCTGAGGGACGCCACTCCTACCCCCCACCCACTCCATGCATTAATTTTATGCACCGGGCCTCTAGTCTAAACTAATAAAAGCGAAATATTAAAATTAACCGTTTCTCCAAGACAGGGTAAGCCACGCCCACCAGCCAATCAGAGCGGCTGTATGCAAATTAGCCCAGCCAACATGGAGGCCACCACTCACGGACCTGAATAAAGGGCAGTTTCCATTGCGGCAGGAGCGAAAGTGAAGCTGCGCCCGCTCCACTTAAACTTCCTCTAGAGAAACACAATTTGAAACATTTGAAACAATATAACAATCATAGGATCCTCAGGAGCTGAAGGAAAGAGCAGCCCCGGCCTAACCAGTAAAAGTAACAATTGTTTCATTATAGAAGCTGCGAGGTGAAGCAGAGAGGAGGCTTCGTTAGTAGATAACTAGGAGGCCTCGCCTTAAAGGAACAATGTATCAAT
>PVJC01025709.1:0-26430 GCA_004026665.1 Murina feae | reverse complement strand
AAAGTGAGGGGGCTGAACACCACCGTCACAGGGCTCTGGTCAGTCTGAGGCTTGAGCATCCACCAGAAGAAGCAAAAAATGAAGGAAGGTGCACAGAGGAAGGATGGCAATCTAAGGAAATGTGTTTAGATTTTCCCCAGCCCTCTCCCTCTTTCTGCTGCCTACAGAAGCCCTAGGCCTGGCCACAATTCTGTCTCCATCTTTTAGTCCCCTATTCTCCAACCACAGAGGAATGAAATAAGGAAGAGTCCATGCTGCCTCCAGAAAGTATCTATATACCTGATTGGCCAGTCACCTCCTGCAGAAGGCCTAAGCTGTTAGTAGGATATCCCGTGAGGACTCCCAGACTGTGAGGGGGTGGGGCTGAGGGACCCCTCCCCCCCCCCACGAGTTTCGTGCACTGGGCCCCTAGTATAATAATAAAAGCCTAAGAGACCGTTACAGCAGAACAACCAGAATGACCAGTTGCTATGATGCGCACTGACCACCAGGGGGCAGATGCTCAATGCAAGAGCTGCTCCTTGGGGGTCAGTATGCTCCTACAGTTCAGCTGCTCAGCAAGGAGCTGGGCTCAGGGTTGGCGAGTGCAGCAGAGGTGGCAGGAGCCTCTCCTGCCTCCATGGCAGTACTAAGGAGCAGTGAACCGAGTGGTAAGAAGCAGCAAGCAGGCAGGCCGTAAGGAGCAAGAGGTACTGTACTGCAAGAGGGTGCAAGCTGGGCTGAGGGACCTCTTACCTCCAGTGCACAAATTTCATGCACTGAGCCTCTAGTACATTAATAAAAAGTTGTTAACATCCAATGAAGACTAAACAAGAATGAGACACATCAGCACTTCTCACAAGTCAGAAAGCAATCCCTCTGAAAAACAAATTGTTTAAATCTAGACAGGGTGCATGTCACCTTTGATGTGGCGATTACAGCCTGAGAATGGAACCAGGCAAAAGAAAGAACAATGATTCATTTGTAAAGAAGTTTGTCACAATGACAAAAACATTATAAAGGTTAAAAGGATACAAAATTCTTTATATGGTGTGATCCTCCTCCTGTTTTTAATGCCATATGTACATGTATCAGGAGAAAAAGAACAGAAAGAATATTTTAGGAAGATCTTTTTTGTTTAAATTTACTTTTTATTAAAAACTGTAGTGTGTGAAAGAATTTTAATTATTAGTTAATAAAACATCCATCACCTTGCTTATTTACTTATTTATTTGAGAACATTAAAGTTTCACTCTTAGCAAATTTTAATTATACAGGACAGCAACAACTTTTAACTTTTTCATCTCATGGTACACATGAACTAAGTATTAAAATTCTGCAGCACAACAAAAAAATATATTGCCGATCTGACAAAACAGAATAAAATGGATGATTTTGGTTTATGCACACTAGACATATATACTATTGGCTGTTGCCAGGCAGTGCATGTTTAAAAGTTCTTGTGGCACAGCGGTTGGAAATCACTGCAATACACCATTCATAGGCATCTTATCTTCACAGGCATCACTGCAATACTATAAGCACCATATTATGCATTTGATCCCTAGATCTTATTCTTTTATAGCTGAAAGTTTACACCATTTTATCCACCTCCTCCTATTTCTCCCAACCCCAGTACTGGAAAACCACTTTCTACTTTGTGTTTTTGTAAATTTGGCTTTTTTTTTTTTTTTTCAATTCCCCATATAAGTAGTATCATGTGGTATTTGTTTTTCTCTGTTTGGCTTATTTCACTTAGCATAGTGCTCTCAAGGTTCACCTGTGTTGTTGCAAATGCTAGGATTTCCTTCTGTCTAATGGCCAACTAGTGTTGCATTGTACACATGTACCACAGCTTTATTCATTCATCAGTGGACTCTTAGGTGATTTCTATCCTTTGGCTATCTGTAATAATAAAAGTATAATATACTAATTAGACTGGACATCCTTCTGGATGTCCTTCCAGGATGAAGCCAGGCTGTAGTTGCCACAGCTGCAAGGGAAGGATCTAAGCAGCCACCCGTGGCTGAAGGGAGGGATTGAGGCAGCCACCATGGCTGTGAGGGAGGATCGAGACAACCGTGGCTGTGAAGGCCTATTCTTTTATGAATTGTATGCATCATACCTCTAGCCTATATATATAAAACCTTAAACAACTAGCTCTGACACACACTGACCACCATGGGTGGATGCTTAATGCAGGAGCTGACCCCTGGAGGTCAGTGCGTTCCTGGTGGAATAGCAGGAGCGCTGCTCAGCTGACCGACAGGCACCAGATTCTGGGCTCATGGCTGGTGAGTGCAACTCTGGTGGCATGAGCCTCTCCCACTTTTACAGCAGAGCTACTGAACAATGGCGGCAGCAAGTTCAGTGGGGCCAGGATGAGTGGGAGCAGTGGGGTGCCCAGCTCGGTCTCGGACTCCTCCCCAGCTGCCTGCTGCTTTGCACATTACTATATCCCTTGGGGATGTCAGACTGCCGGTTTTGGCCCAATCCCTGCAGATTGCAAGAGGGTGCAGGCTAGTCTGAAGGACCCCACCAGTGCACGAATCCATGCACTGGGCCTCTATTTATAAGTAAATGAATTTGTAAGTGCATGAATTTGTGCATGGGTTGGGGTCCAGCTGGCCCACCCTGATCAGGGCCAATCGGGCTGGGCTGGTGGGAGGGAGGGGCTGTGGGTGGTTTAACTGGATGCTGCAATAATCATGGGAGTGCAGATATTTCTTTCATATACTTTTTTATCTCCTTTGGATATATGCCCACAAGTGGAATCGCTGGGTGATAAGGCAGCTCCATTTTTAATTTTTTGAGCAAACGTCATACTGTTTTACACAGTGGCTGCACCAATCTGCATTCCCACCAACAGTGCATAAGAATTTTCTTTTCATTGCATCCCTGCCAACACTTGTTATCTCTTGTCTTTTTATTTTTTTTAATTAATTAATTAATTAATTTATTTATATTTTATTGATTTTTTTACAGAGAGGAAAGGAGAGAGATAGAGAGCTAGAAACATCGATGAGAGAGAAACATTGATCAGCTGCCTCCTGCACACCCCCTACTGGGGATGTGCCTGCAACCAAGATACTTGCCCTTGACTGGAATCGAACCTGAGACCCTTGTGTCTGCAGGCCGATGCTCTTATCCACTGAGCCAAACCGGTCAGGGCTGTCTTGTCTTTTTGATAGTAATCATTCTGACAGGTGTGAGGTGATATCTTATTGGGTTTTTGATTTGCTTTTCCCTGGTGATTAGAGATATTGAACACCTTTTCATGTACCTGTTGACCATTTGATGTTTTCTATGGAAAAATGTCTGTCCAATTCCTCTGCCCATTTTATAAATTGGATTGTTTCTTTTTGTCATTGAGTTAATGAGATATTTATTCATTTTGGATACATACCCCTTACGTGATATCTGATTTGCATGCCATTGGTTGCTTTTTCATTTTGATGATGGTTTCCTTTGCTGTGCAGAAGTAGTGTCCTTTTTGTTTACCTTGTGAAATTTCTTGCAGTGAGCTTATACAATATTTTTAGAAGAAAATCATATTTAGAAATGCCCTTCCTGCACTTACATACACACCTCAGCCCTCAGATGTTTCCCCCTCTCATTCTGTCAAAAGTATGGCTCCCTCTGTGACTATGGTTTTTTCGCGCACACGTGTGTGTGTGTGTGTGTGTGTGTGTGTGTGTGTGTGTGAGAGAGAGAGAGAGAGAGAGAGAGAGAGAGAGAGAGAGAGAGAGAGAATCTAATCTCTTCAGAAATCTTTCTATTCTGCTTGGATCCCAGAACCCATGCCTCCAGAGGCTGCTCTCACAGTTGATTTGCTGTCTACAGTATCCTTGAGCAATTGAACAGAGATTAAAGGATTTCGTTCCCCACTATTTCCTCCAGCAAGTAGCTGACTTTGTATAAAAGAGGGGTATCATATATATTCTGTTGTGTAGATGGTTCATTACTCTGTTTCCATTTAATGTCATTTCTCTTCTCTTCCATTTCCCCAAACAAACCTCTCTCAGGCAGAATCAATTCTCTCTCATTTGTGTTGCTATCCTCTCTTATAAGTTCCCTTGTCCTAGCATTCTCGACTTTGGCAGCAAGTGGGAATTTTAGAAACTTTAGAGATGTGGGAGCTTTAGAAATCCTAGGCCTCACCACCCTGGCAGTTTTGCTGTTACTGGCCTGGTGGAAGCTGCTTTCAGAGAATCTTAAAGCTTGGCTAAGTGAGCTGCCAGTTAAGCTGGTAAGCCCCTCCTGGTGTCTCTCTGTAGTGTGAATTCTCACATGCATGGTACATGTCTATTTCTGGGGTCCTGACCTGGACGTCAGGAATGCCAGCAGGCCTCACCACTTTATAGATCTCAGTACTGGGAACTGAGTGGTCACTGGGAAAAAAGGAGTTGATGGAAATAAGCACAAGAAAGGAAGTCTGTATTTAGACATCCAAATAAAGATGGCAAATAGTCAATTGGTTGTACAAGCTAGAGACATACATTGTTGGAGTCAATGGCACTTAGGAAGAGTGGCATGCTATTATTAAAGGATGCAAAGGTGATTTCACTCCCTTTCACTCCTACGGCATTCCTGGCATGCTGTCTTTTGTATTATCATCCTCGCCGAGACAGTGTTAGTGCTATAGGGCTGCGGTGGTCACTACAGGGAGGACACAAGTGCACATAGAGCCCAGGGCACTGCAACATAGATGTGGAGGAGACCGAGAGTAGCCACTGGGGCCAAGAGAAGATGGAGTCATCTGAGCCAACAAAGGAACGTGCTGGCATAGAGAGTGGTCATGTGTGAGAGGATGTGAGGACACACAAGTGAACACTACTTGTTTCATCAGGATGGTGTCAGGGGATGGGAGAGATGGGTGCCCACATAGACTGAACTGAGGACTTTGAAGGTGCGATGAACTTGCTACATCTCCCAAATTCATACAGCTAATTTAAATGTTATCTCCAGAAAACTTATCTCAGGTTCCAACAATGAACTGGTTGAAACTAATTGCCCTTCTGTATTCCCATAGCACTTTGTTTATAACTTTATACATGACAGATTTTTATTGTTCGTTGTGAAGGGAGTTTTTAGGGATAAAATAGGTAGGTAGTTTCAAGGAGTTTTAGAAATAAGAGGTTCCATGGGGGAGGACTGCAAGTTGGGGGGCTGGGAGCTGCCAAAAGGCATATATTCACAGGGAGAAAAGAAAGCCACAGAATAAGGGGAGAGGAAGACACCCATTCACAGAGGATAGGTGAAGCCACAGGGAATACAGAAACAAAAGGGAGAAAGAGGAAAACAAATTTTCACAGGGGAGAGAGAATGCTACCACAGAAGGAGGAGAAACAGAGAGGGGCCCCATGTGACCAATCAGAGGGGAATATCGGAACACAAAGAACTGCAACCTTTATAAACCTTATAAACCTTAGAAAGAGGGGCTTAGTGGGTCACTCCCTTGGGACTCCCTCCCCACGTGGGAGTCTGTGCTTGTTTTCCAATAAGTTTCCACCTTTCCATATACCACCTTTTTTCATGGCTTCATTCTTTGAATGCACCTGGACAAGAACCCGAGAAATAAATCACCTTTGCATCCTGCCCAGAAGAAAATCACGCATTTCAGTGTATTTTCCACGTTGCAACTGTGTTGCAGTCAGTGTGCTCTGCTGTATCCTCACTTGACCAGACACCACTTGAAGGCAGGAGCTACTTGCTTTCCATCTTTTATCATCTCTCTGAACCCTAGTCTCTCACAATTCAGAGAACGTACCAGACATTTGAGAAATGTTGAATAGATGAATGAGTGGGTGTGTGAGCGAATGAGTGAGTGAATGAATGAGTGAATATATGGGTGGATGACTTAGTGCATCTGTGAGCCAGTGAATGAATGATGAATGAATGAGTTAATGGAGTAGAACCTCAGGAGTGTCGGTACCAAGCACATATGCAGTGTAACAATTATGGGCAGTTGGAAGTTCTGTTTTTCGCTGCCTTGCATAAACATGTGGCACAGGAGCCGTACTTGGGAATTTGAAATATGTAGCCTCTGAAAGTGTCTGCCCTGGAGGCAGGCCAGACAGCTCTAAAGAACTGGGTGTTCTCCAGCTCCTGTATTGGGAGAGGCTACTAGGGTTGGAATCACATCCCTGAGTTCTCATTTATAATTTGCAGTGATATAGAATGACTATTACCAACTCACAAACGATAGCTCTCCCTTGGGAAGACATGGGAAGGCTGCCAACAGAATACCATTATTTCTAGAAAGCACTGATGTCCCTTCATTGTTCTGTTGACCACATCATTGTGGGAATTTTTTTGTCAGGTGACTAAACTCTACAATTTCCTCTTCTTAACCCTTTAAAAAGCCATCTCCCCTACTTTGGATTTTAAGCACCAGAGAAAGACAGTTGCCAGAATACACATTTTAGGGATTGGGACCAAGATTTAGATAACTCCCTTGTCTCATCGATCTGGGTCCCACTGTCCCAGTGGGAAAAGGCAGATTGTGGCTAGTGGCGCTGAGCTGACAGTAAGTACACTGGCTCCTGAGCTGTACAGAAACTCAGTGAAGCACTGGAAAGGAGAATGTGATGAGCCACTTAGTGATGACAGACTGAGGCTGCTGAAATACCAGCTTTGTGCGATGCTGAAGCAGTCAGGTGCTGGGAGCCCAGCAGATGTCTTGCCCTGGGTGTCAGTTCTGCTAGAGGGCAGGGAGGCCAAGCCCTGCTCTTGTAGGTCCTGCTGCCCACTTCCTGGCAGTTCTGGCACCCTCTGCCCCTCAAGATTTACCGAGGTGTGTCTGGTTTGGGTTCAAGATCAGAGAATCAAGGGAGCAGGGGGCTAATCAGAAGGAAGGTGTCATATGGTAGGAACCAACAAAGAAACTTTAATTTCCTTTTTACATGTTATGGTAAATAGCAGGAGAGAAATGCATTTATAGATCATTTCTAGGCAAAATTGTGGCGCTAAGAACCAATTTCTTTCTACCCATGTGCAGTCTCTTTATTTTATTAGATATGGAAAACTATGGCCTCTTGAAAAGAAAAAAAAGTCACCATTATGCATTTAGCTGCATTTATTATATATTGAACTGTATTTTTTTGTTTGTATTGTAATAAATTCACGTAATAAACAAAGTTGTGATATAAAAAAGAAGGAAGGTGTGGAGGAGGGATGTGAGTTAAGCTGGAAAACCTGAAATGTGTGTTCTGAGGCTGAGTCCTTGGGGGCCTTGAGATGTAAAGATAGCCACCCCCCCCCCAGGCACAGGCAGCTGGTCCTGCAGAAAGCAGCAAAGTGCACTCAGAGGGTGGCCCAGCACTGGGGGAACAGGGGACGGGTGGTGTTGACCAGAAGGCCAATAGCTGCCACCAAGAAGGGGCTTTCCTCTTGCTTTGCTTCTGCCACTTTTCTGGAATGCAGAGTCATGGGGCTTTCTTGGGCAGAAGGTTAAGAACTCATTCTCGTTCTCTCTGACCAACAACTGAAGCCCAGGGCAGTGTGAGCACAGAAAGTCAGAACACAGTGCTTTCATAGGGCACTTGTGGAAACAGAATGCGACTGGTGAAGGGAGGGAGCCAGACCCCTTAGCCTGCCTCCAAGCAGGTGGCATCTGGAATCTCCTTTGGGGATCATGCCTGGTTTCCTAAACTTGTTCCTGCTCTTGTGTGCATATACCTTGCCTGGGCCAGGCATGGCATTTGTACCCAGGGAAAACCAAACAACAAACTTCCTTAGGATTTTCCGATAAAGGAATGTGCACAGCGAGCTCTGGCGCCCGCTCTCAGAGCTGCTCTGGGGCTAATACCACAGGCTTGGCTGTCCCTGACTTATCCTGCACCTAGATGGCAATTTCTTGTATTTTTTATTCAATTTTTTGGTTACCATTTATTGGATCTTTACTATGTTCCAGACACTGTCCTGAAGATAAGCTAATCTGTCACGCTTCAGTTCTTCCACCTTAAATATCTGACCAGCGAGTTTGGAGAAGCAGGGTGGCCAGAGCTGAGGAGCGTAGACCTTTGTCTTCCTGGAGTGTTTGCAAAGGAGCAAAACAAGGCATGTCCACTTGGAAGGGGAAAGCAACTGGAAGCCCGGAGGAGCTGCTCCAGAAAAGTCTAGCTCTAGTCCCTGACTTGCGTGGAATTGTGGGTTTCTCTGTATTTTTAGGTCCTACCTCAAAGACACTTAACCCTCTCCTCTTCTGAGAACCTCAGTAGGTGTGCAAAGAAAACTTAAAACAATAAGCTAAAAACCGTGGAGTAAAACATTCAGCATTTGTGTTTTTTTTTTTGCAATAAGAGTTTTAAATAAATTTTAAAAATTTATTTGGGACATATTGCTTGTCCCTTTGCCTGAATTCAACAGGTTTTGCTACCAGGCTGTGAAAGCTGGTAGCCAAATCATAACTACCATGTCCCAGCCAGACCTTGACCAAGGGTAGGGCCCCATGTGGTAGAGTTGGGGCTATCCCAACTTCTTCCCCACTGCTAATTCAATGCCTGTTTGCACAGCAAATCCTGTGTGACCTCTTGGACTTCTGAAACTCAAGATGAAATTTATTATCCTTTAAAATGTTGTGCAAGTCTGACTTGAATGTATTTGTCCTATAACCTGCTTATTGAAAATGGCTAGACTCATCCAAAGGAGGAATTGAAATTTTAATCACTGTCCACACACATCCTCAGCCCTCATTCTCCTCCTCACGGGTTCTCTCAGGGTGCAGATTGATGCTTTTCAGACTGTGGGGCCTTCGGGTACATCTGGTGTGGAGCAGTGCTGATGGGCCAGGGCCTCCTACCACCCACCAGCCAGGACAGCTGTCTGGACTGGCGGCGGTGGCTGTCCCTGCAGAGGGGCAAAGCTTACCCAAGGGTTCAGATCCCCAGGGCCACCCCAGCTGACTGTCTGATAGTCATTTTCCTAGTGAGCAGCTGCTTGCTTTTCCAGGTCAAGTCTCCAGCAGCCGCTGAGCCAGGGCTGCTCCTTGGAGCTGGTTGCTCCACATCCTGTAAGGAACATCCTCTGAAAAGAAAGAGCTTCTGAAGATTGGAATCCAGAGGAAATGGAGCAAACAAGGCTTATGCCCAGACTCACCACCAGTTCTGCTGGCACAGTTGGCTCTTGGGCCTGTGATGGTGGTGTGGGGGCAGCTAGGTCTCTGTGTCTGCCCATCTCAGGAGTCCAGTGGGTGGCTTGTTTTTGTTTTCTTTTAGAGATGATGTCTGTTTGGCTGTAAAGGAGCTTTTTTCCCCTTGAAACTCCTGCTTCAAGTGAGTAAAAAGCACCTGCTCTTAGACCCAAAGGCTGTGCTGACCCCTGTTGTGGGTGTGTGCTGGGACCTCACTGGGGAGGGCGGGGGAGAGGGTCATGAACTCAGTAAAAGTAACTGAGTGCTGTAGTGCAAAATATGCTTTTGGGTTTGTGTTCAGGGTGTGGGGCCTTCCTTTCTTCCATTGGCCTATGCTCTTTAATGTCCCCTAAGTCAGGATGTGCTTCCCTTCAGAGTGAAGTAATGATAAAGGTCCATAATTCACTATTAAGCTACTGGAAGAAATTCAAAGAGGAAAAGAAAATGGTTGCTTTTTAAAAATTGGGTTTAATTTTACTAGTGGAATAGAGACTAAATATAATGCCCAATAGAAGTTATCTTCCAAGTATTGGGGTTAGAGGATTATTAGTTTTGGGTAACTTAGGGCAAATTCTAAAATCTGTTTTATCATGAAGGCACTGTCCATAAGCAAGCAAGGCCAGAGGCCTGTTCTGAGCATCATTCCTTGTGGCTTTCACTTGCTGCTAATTGAGGGGCTAAGGATGGCTAGGCACGTGTGTCCCTGTAGACAGCATGGCCAGGTGGGCATGGGGCTCTTGAGGCAGAGGCTTTCCTTGGCTTGTTTGGAAGGAGTGTGTCCCTTGGGCAGCCCAGGTGCCATCAATGAAGGACAGTCCTGACCCACAGATGAGGAAGAGCAAGATCATAAAGGGGATATAGGGACCCATGTCTATCTCTTAGAGGGATATAGGTGGATTGAGAACCTAAAGGATATGCCATTTGAGGAAGAGACTAATGCAGCTCATTCATTGAGCATGCTCAGTGAATGCATGCAAGGTGCCAGGCACCGTGTATATGCTGGGCATTTGTTGGTGGGGCAGACGTTAGCCCCCGCTCTCCCGGAGCTGATGGTGTTTCATAGCAGTGATAAACATGATACACATGCAACAGCAAAGGGATGCATTGGATGTGTTATGTTGCAGAGTGGACTGTCTCATTTAGTTATAAATTTTCCTTTTATGTGATGACAGAGGAATGTGGGTTGTGGCTTAAATCCAAAAAGGACTGCCAGAGACTAGGCTCAACATAAATACCTATTACTTATAGATGGGCTGCTTGACCTGATATGAAAAAAGTAGCCTGTTAATTAAGGCTCTGTGCTCTGAAGTGGCAGGGCTGGGTTTGGGACTCATTGGCTACCTGACTTTCTCCATGGAAGTGGGAATAGTGATAGTATGGCATATACAACACTGAGCGTAGCGCTTGACTTACTGTGTCAGTAACTATTATTTATGTATTATTATTATTGTTGTTGTTGTTCTTGTTGTCTTTGTTATGCTGAGTAAAATTGCTATGGTACTGTACCAAAAGTGTTCATGTAAATCTAGAAATCTAGGACCTTAATTTATTAGAAAGTTGAAAATTCACCATCCCTGGGAACAAACATTGCATATTTGAGATTTCAAGTTTAGCACTCCTAAGCATATTACAACAGTGGGTATTTTGTATATCAAAAGTGACTTCTAGCAATTCCACTTCTAGGTATATGCTCCAAATAATTGAAAACAGGTTGCCAAACAAATGCTTATTCAGTCATGTTCATAGTAACACCAGTCACAATAGTTAAAAGATAAAAAAAACCCAGTACCCATCAATGCATGGATGCATACACAAACTGGAATATACATACATGGACTATTCTTCAGCCATGAGAAGAAATGGAGTACTGACACATGCTACAATTTGGATGAACCTTGAAAACATTTGCTCAAAAACAGCCAGTCACAAAAGATCTCATATTGTATGATTCCATTTAAATGAAATTCCAGGGAAGATATGTCCATGGAAATAGAAGGCAGATTGGTGGTTGCCAGGCAATGGCAGAAAAGAAGAAATGGGGAATTTCTTAATGGGTATGTGGTTTTATTTTGGGGTGATGAAATGTTTTGATGAGGTGATTATACAACAGTAGAGGCCTGGTGCACAAATTCATGAACTAGTGGGGTCCCTCAGGCTGGCCTGCGGGATTAGGCTGAAATCGGCTCTGTGACATCCCCCGAGGGGTCTTGGATTGCAAGAGGGTGCAGGTCAGGCTGAGGGACCCCACTGGTTCACGATCCAGGCCATGGAAGGTTGCAGGAGTTTGGCCAGCTGGGGAGGGACTACGGGAGGGCTCCAGCGCATGTCTAGCCTTTCTTGCTCAGTCCTTATCAACTGGACCCCAGCAGTAGGTTAACCTATGGTTGGAGTATCTGCCCCTGGTGGTCAGTGCACATCATAGCGAGCGGTTGAGTGGCCTTAGCATATTATTAGCATATTATGCTTTGATTGGTTGAACAGATGACCAGACACTTAGCATATTAGGCTTTTATTATATAGTATTGTGAATCTAGTGTAAGTACCCATAATTATTACCTTAAAATGGTTAACTTTCCATTATGTGAATTTCACTTAAATAAAAAAGCTAGTTCTGAGTACCACTTACATTGTAGTATTTGTAGATTATCATGAACTACTTTATATGGCTTCAACCTTTACAAATAATGAAATGTTGATCTCTCTGAATATCTCACTCAGAAAAACTTCCCTCATTTAAAAAAAAAAAAAAAGATGGGTTTTATGCTTGTCTGCCTCATTCCACCAACAGAAAGGAGCCTGAGTTCAGCCTTCCATGAAGTTTTGAGTAATCACTACAAATATGTTTAACATCTTGGCTGTATGGAGTGAGGCCACAGGGGCTGCCCCATGAGATACTTGCCCGACCCTTTCTTGAGGTCCTAGTAGCAAAGACTTGCAGCATCCCAGGGACAATATGATGAGCAGACTTCACTTCTCATGTTTGTGATAATATTGGTAAATTGTGCAGAGCCATGCCTAGACCTTAGGGACTGTTCCCCAAGAGCTTGTTAATGGCATCTGAGGAGGCTCCTTGGGACCTTCCCTGCAGTTTAACAGACATGGAAAGTCTACTATGGGCAGGAACTGTGTGGATTGGAACCACGAAGAAATCAATAGGCCCTGCCCGGGGGCCATGGAGCAGCAGTTTTTCTCACTGATTTGGGATGCTGTTTGTTTATTTTGGGGTTGAGGTGACTAGAAATCTTAATAATAAAGTGTAAGTCAGTTAATAAGCACTCAGAGTACAACCTTCACCTACCCAACACTCATCCTTTCTCCTCCTGTCTGTGGGATAGTTGCCACTTCCAATATTAGAGATGAGCCAAGATTATCTGTGCACTCAATCAGCATAGGCATTTTTAAAGAAGTCCATTCTTTGTTTCACTTTTTGTTTGCCTCCCCATCCTCTTTAATACTGACACCTACCTGCTTCCTCTCCACAGAGTTTATGGAGTGAGGCCCTAGTAGGAGGGTCTCAAGGGATCACAGGACTAGTAATAGGAACTAGGCTTTCCCCTTGAGTTGGTTTTTCAAGTTCATGCTCAATTTATGAAGAGTAAAATGCATTATAATATGACATTCTGTGGTTACAGTTATGGGATGGATTATAACCCATGGCAGTTGCAGCTGTGTTCATTGAGACAAAACATACTCCCAGGAGCCTAGTGGCTGAACTCAGTGTTTTCATTCCAGGCAGGATTTTGTGGGTGGGTTGTCAGAGAGGAATGCAACAGGCATTAGTTTCCATGGCCTTTGCTCTCCCCAGGGGCTGAGTGATTCTGACCTGGAGATGACTGAGGCCATGCTTTGATTGAACTTGCCAAGAGTTAAGAGTTAGGAAGCCCTTTATTCTCTAAAGTCAGCATCTGACTCTACAGGTGCAGGCATGAAAATCAGAGAAAGCACAAATCCACTCCCACATTACCAAATGTGCAGGTATGTGCACTTTTTAGAGATGGTAAACTTCTGTATCTTAGAAGAAACTACATGCTGGAACAAAAATTAATTTGCTCTAGGAAAGGGTAATGGCTAGACTGATATGAGATTAGATCTTTGGGACATGGGTAGCATTGATAGCAAATATGTATCCCTCAATAGACACAGCAGCTAGTATTGGGCCAAGCCCAGTGACAATGGCCTGAGAATGAATCTATCAGGGTTCAAGTTCATCTGAAGAGTGTAAGTGCCCACTAGGCCCCAGAGAGGGCTGAAACTTTGGTCCAGTTCTTGCTACTTGGAGGACCTTGATCAAGCCACTTAGTGCTTTATTTTCTTTACCTGTAAAATGGATGGAGGAATGGAAGATAACTTGTATTTCACATGTATGCTGTGAAACTAGATGATATAATTACTATCATTATGGCATGAGGGCTTTGAGCTAAGGTGCTGGATGGATCAGAACTGTTATCAGGCAAACAGTCTAAGTTAGGTAGAGAATGCCTTTAAATAGCTCCTTTATTTCAGTATGGGTGGCATATCAGCTTTCTTGGTAGTTTGCATAGAGAAGTCAGTTTTGATTTACTTACATACTAGAGGCCCAGTGCACAAAAATTTGTGTGCTTGGGGAGGGCCGGGGGGGGGGGTCCCTCAGTCCAGCCTCCCCAGGGGGATCGGGCCTAAGCTGGCAGTCAGACATCCCTCTGGCAGCCCAGGAGCCCTCAGGGGATGTCCACTTGACAGCAGGGAGCAGGCCTAGGCAGCAGTCAGACATCCTTAGCACTGCTGAGAAGGTGGGAGAGGCTCCCACCACCACCACTGTGCTGGTAGCCATCAGCCTGGCTTGTGGCTGAGCAGAGCTCCCCCTGTGGGAGCGCACTGACCATCAGCAGACAGCTCCTGCATTGAGCATCTGCCCCCTGGTGGTCAGTGTGTGTCCTAGTGACTAGTCATTCCCAGTCATTCTGCTGTTAGGGTCAATTTGCATGTTACTCTTTTATTATATAGGAAGGATAGAGGCCTGGTGCATGGGTGGGACTGGCTGGTTTGCCCTGAAGAGTGTCCCGGATCAAGGTTGGGGCCCTGCTGGGGTGCCTGGCCAGCCTGGGTGAGGGGCTGAGGGCTGTTTTCAGACTGGCCACAGCCCCTTCAGGGTGGGGGTCCCTGCTGGGGTGACTGGCCAGTCTGGGTGAGTGGCTGATGGCTGTTTGCAGGCTGACCAAGCCTGCTAGTGGGAATCCTCACCCCATGAGGGTGTGGCCAGTCTGGGTGAGTGGTTGATGGCTGTTTGCAGGCTGGCCACGGCCCTCAAAGACCCAAGTTCCCAGTGAGGCTGGCTGGAAGCAGGTATCTAGAACTTATTTATCTCCTATAATTGAAACTTTGTTGCCTTGAATGGAGGCCACAGCCAGGGCAGGCAGGAAGCTTGGCTTTCTCCATTGCCAGGGCAACCAAGCCTCCTGCTTGCTCTAGCTCCATGGTTGCCATCTTGGTTGGGTTAATTTGCATATAGTCCCTCTGATTGGCTGGTAGGTGTGGTTTGGGGTGTAGTGGAGGTGTGGTCAATTTGCATTTTTCTCTTTTACTAGATTAGATAGAGGCCTGGTACATGGGTGGGGGCCAGCTGGTTTTCTCTGAAGGGTGTCCCAGATCAGGGTGGGGGTCCTGCTGAGGTGCCTGGCCAGCCTGGGTGAGGGCCTAAGAGCTGTTTTCAGGCTGGCCACAGCCCCTTCAGGGTGTGGGGGGGTCCCTCTGAGGTTTATTTATCTTCTATAATTGAAACTTTGTAACCTTGAGTGGAGCTCAGGGCTGGTAGGGAAGGCTGGAAGCTTGGCTTCCTCCATCGCTGGGGGCAACTCAAGCCTCCTGCTCGCTCCAGCTCCATGGCCGCCACCATCTTTGTGATGGAGTGGTGGTTAATTTGCATATTACTCTTTTATTAGATAGGATACCCTACACTATAGAAATAATGCAGATAAGCTACAAAGAGAGTAGAGATGAAGTATGAAACATTTGGCCAATCTTTGTGTTTGAGGGAAAGTTGAAGATGTAATCCAACAGTCTTTCATTGAGCACCTGTCAAATGCCAATCATTAAGCTATATGCTGGGATAAAAACTGAAGTCAGCTCCACATGGGCTGCCCCTTATCTACTTAGAACCCACAGGATGTGAGTAGGCTGGCAGATCAGGCCTTCAATGTGTCATTATTTAGTCAGAAATGGATCCTAGAATTTTAGCTATGGTGTGGACCGTCATTCTGGATTTTTCACACTGGTCTCTTCCTCTGGTTGTGCAGTAACCTACATGTGAATCTGACATCAGGATTGTTGCTTGCATTGGATTTTGAGTCGATTCTTTTCCTAGTGTCACTTAATTTAAATCTCTTTATGTGACCCACAACTTGGTTCTGGAATGACCTTCATGCTAACTGAGATTACTAATGACTGTAATTTCATAAGATTTAGTATCCTCTTTGAGGAGTCCCACTTCTGTCAGGGCATTTAGCACATGCTTGTACCTTCGAGCAGTCCATGGAGTACTAACAGACTTTGATTCAGTTGGCAGTACCACTCGAAGACTGTCATGTGTGCTGGCATCCCCCCAGCTCCTCTACACAGAGCTATGTTAACTTTGGATTGAGCAGGCAGGGCTTGGGTTAGAACTGCATGTCTCCCACTCAGGGCACCTCTTGCTCATGAAGAGCCCCAGATATATCATTGTGATGACAGGAACATTGATCTCAAGACTAACTGTGGGTGGATATGTAGATTTGGGGAAATGATTACTTGGAAAATTATATTCTTCTTCTGCTTGACAATCTTACATCTGGAAAGTGGAGAAACAGTGGCCAGAATACTTAGACTCTTTCCTCATGAAAATGGATTACAAAGGTATTTCTTTTGCTAGCAGCTGCTTCAGTAATCCACCTGACTGACCTGTTTTGTCTGCACCCTTTTGTGTGTGTGTGTGGGAGGGGGCAGGGCCGGGGGCATGTCCTTCAGCCCATGGAGGACACAGTACTGGTAGGCAGTTGCTTCAGCAACCTTGGCATTCATGCAGAGCAGGTACCTGTAACCGGGGTTTTCAATCTGTAGAGGGATTGACACTTCTGAGTGAATGGAGCATTTCTGCCTCTACCTGCTGCTCAGTGCTCTCTGCTCTACTAAAATAAATAAGGTAAACCCAAGGAACAAAGGCAAACAATGAGTCACATAGATTTGACAGTGGGGAAGGCTGGCCACGTGATTACAGGAATGTGGGACACTATTTGTCAGCCAGTGCCCCAATAATGCTGCCTAACAACCCACTCCAAGAGCCCACAGCACTCAACAGTGAGCATTTACTGCTCACTTGCTCTGGTGATTTTGGCTGACATGTGCCTGTCTTGGTTCCAAGCTGTGGTTAGGTCCAGGGCTGCTGCGTTTGACTTCTGCTTTCTCTGGACAAGCAGCCTCCTGAAAAATGTTCTCATGACAGAATCAGGACCTTGCAAAGCAAGCCCACCTATGCCAACTCAGGCACTTTTCAAATTTTTGCCTTATCTTATCCACCAGGATCCCACTGGCAATGTTAGTCACACAGCTAAGCCCAAGTCAAGAAGTGGAGGGAGGGGTGTCTGTTGAGCAGTCCACCCAGGCACTGTGTGAATGTACACGCTCCGCAATAAAGAAAAGGCCATATTTTCTGGCTTGTAGGCTTCTTTATCCCAGAACTAGAGGTCCAGCGAGCACAAAATCGTGCGTGAGTAGCTCTCTTCCACTTGCCTCAGCTTGCTGTCTGATCCTCTGCTGCTCATAGCTCTCTACTGCTAGTAGCTCACACCCTGTCCTACTGCCATGAGAGCCACTGCTTGTTGGTCATGATGGTGTTATGTCGTCTCTGCCATGGAACTTTTATATAAGAGACTGGTGGGATGTACTTGACTTTGAGGTGATTTTTTTCACCTGGATGTGACTAGTCTGGCAAATCATTTTATGACAAAAACATTTATCACCTAGAAAATCGTCCACATGGCCTTGAGCAACAGACTAAGGTCTGTGGTCCAGCTACCACACGTGCACTTTGGGAAGAAGCTTAGATGTTCTCTGTTAACTAGCTTGCAGAGAGATTTGTTCACTTCTGAAGGAGGAGACTGAGCTCCAACCCTTTCCACCACCTCCACTGCTGATTCAAAGCTGACAACCGTGACAGGATCTCAGTGGCCAGTGAGGGGCGAAACTGCAGCTGCCGGATCCCAAAGGAAGTGGCATCACTGACTGGTGGCTTCCACTGCTTGCCTTGTCCTGCTTTTGGAGTCTTCCACCTCAAGGGGGAAGTCACCACACCATTTCCACGCACTGACATTCTGCAAGTCCAGGGGTGGCGTGAGAAGCACACACGGTTGCCTATTTGGTGGAATTTTAAGGAAATAGGATACATTCCTTTCACAGACCCTCACCTTTCCCAGAAATGTCCTTTCCTTTTGAAATTCTATCATTGGGATCTTCCACTTCGGCAATTCTTGTCGGCTTATGTTTCCTTTGAGGCTCAACACCCTTGGTAGCGATGATGTCAAACCATCACAGACATTGACCTGCATGCCAACTTTTTGGTTCCTAGATTAATTTCAAGCTAAGACAACTTAGAACCAGGCCCAGTGAGAAGGGGGCAAGGGAGGATTTCTTTTGAGGGGGAGGGTTGTGGATTGTATATCAGTAGTGTGAGGTACTGGCAGGGCTTGTGAGAATTAGGGTGTGGGCCCGTGGGGGCCACTGGGCAGCTGGGGAGTGAGAGGGCACAGGAAATGAAGGCAACCTGGAAAACTATTCCCAAGGCCATGGATTCTCTTGGGCTGTGTTGCTTTGGGGTAAGAATGACAGATTTGGGACTTCAGAATGCTAAACAAGCTCCCCCCTTTCTTCTTTCTCTTTTTATACCAGAATACAATATAGCTCTTTTACATGTGCTTTTTAGGGGTTCCTTCTTGTTGCAGTGCTCAGAGACATAAACAGCTTGGGCACCCAGTTACCTTGAATAATCTGCAACAATAAAAGATGAAAGCCACAGGAAACACAGAAAACTGATCCTTGGGGAGTCAGCATAAAATCCTAGCATGTCAGCCCTGGGACGGGGCCCAGAGACCTCTCAGTTTCACTCCTCAGTTTACGTATCAGGAAACGGAGGCCCAGAAAGTGGGAGGACCTCCCTGGGGTTCCACAGGCTGAACAGCACGCTTTCTGCCCACGGCTGCTCTGGGCCTGTTGCCTGCACTCTTGGCTAGGTGCGGGTGGAGGGTCATGAGAGACCAGCCTGGTGGACAGTGAGCACTGGGGAAGGGAGTGTCGCGGTGTCCATGGGGGCTGTTGAGATTGGGGCTTGACTGGGGTGACAGTGCTCTACCAGCCTCAGTAGGAGAGAAATGCAGGCATCCAAGTTCAGTTCTTGAAAGTATTATGTAAGTAAGGAGTTTCCAAGGTCAAAAACTTCACATCAATAGACAAGTTGGGTGATTACACAACTTTTCTGCTATTTAGCATCAGAGGGTGAGTGCCTGCATGATGCATCTGGTTGCGCTGAAATAAGGTTCACCCCAAATGAGCTCGTGACTTAAGAGTATTGTGGATTTTGTTTAGACAAGGACCCCATTTCTCTCCATTTCTCAAGCACCTATTGTGTGGTTGGCTGTGCTCTGTCCAGTACACATATCTGCACTGGATATAACACGGCTTTCCGAGTAGATGGCATTATCCTCATTGCAAAGGCAGGATAAAGCTCTGGGCCGTAGGAACTTGCATAGGGTCCCCTAGATGGAAGTGGTGAAGCAGATTCAGGGGACCTTGAACCAATGGGAGGAGTCAGGCAGGTCCACAAGAGGCCTGAAGGAAGGTGCATGGAGACTTGGTGTATCTCAGGTGACAGTGTTGGGTGTGTTTGTGCAGTTCACTGGGCCTTGGGTTCCT
The DNA here is from genome assembly GCA_004026665.1 of Murina feae. Classification (NCBI taxonomy): domain Eukaryota; kingdom Metazoa; phylum Chordata; class Mammalia; order Chiroptera; family Vespertilionidae; genus Murina; species Murina feae. The sequence continues at coordinate 7,403 of PVJC01025709.1, read as the reverse complement.
CATGTGTAGGAAGGGGTAAGAGTAGCTGCTCTGCAGGGGCCAAATGAGGATAGCACAGAGCTGTGTTTGCAGACAGAAGTTAGGTCAAGGGTTGGCCTAAGGCTGGGTTCACAGGCTGCAGCATTGAAGGCAGTACTGAAGGCAGTAAGGTGATCATTCTGAAGGCTAACTGGAAACACCTAGTTTCCACAGAGTTGCCTGCGCTGTGGCCCAGCCTGCTCCAGTTCAGGACTGGGCCTTGTCCTTTCCTCCATCTGGAAGGCTCTCTATTCAAGCTCACCTCCTCGATGAGGCCTCCCTGGACTCCTGCCCCTGAGGAGAGTGGAGCCCCTTCTCCCACCTCAGGGCCCCTCAGGGGCCTCACCTCACTGGCTGAAATGGAGCCTGAGTGCCTCTCCTGCAGGACACTCAGGACAGGAACTGCACTGCCCCATGGGCCACACGTGTTACCCACAGAGGAGACACCAGTCAGGCAGGGGTTGCTCCTTCAGGTCAGATAGGGTATGTGGCAAAGGGGGGTGACTGTGGGGCAAATTTCGACTTTTTTACAGCAGTTGGGGCTGTGGGAGAGCAGCTGCCAGGGGATGTCCTGCATGCGTCGTCTAGTGCTCACAGGGACCCAGGAAGAGGGGACATGAGCTGCCTCTTGAGGAGTGGGGTTGGGAGGTGGGCCTGGAAGAAGCAGGAGCACCCCTCCCTTCGCTGCCCCACTCTGGCCTTCATGCTGCCCACCTTTGGGGAGGGCACTGGAGACATTTTTGTGAAGGAAACAGGGAAGTTTTAGGACTTCAGAATGCTAAACAGGCTCTCTTCTTTTTACACCAGCATACAATACAGCTCTTTTTCCTGTGCTTTCAGGGCTCCTAAGCAGGGTGTTTTTGGCATCTGTAAGTGTGTGGAGACTCTGCCAGTGTTATGGCCAAATGGTATTGTTGAGACTTGGGTGACTTTCTGGAACACCGCTCAGGCCAGGCTGGGCAGAGCCATTCATTGTGGATCCCACAGAGCAGCTCCACTGGGTGGTTGGGACATTTTCACACAGAGAGGGGAGAGAGGAGAGAGCGAGCCAGAGCCGTGTGTGTGTGTGTGTGTGTGTGTGTGTGTGTGTGTGTGTGTGTGTGTGCGGTTTTACATGACCTGAGGACCGGTAGGATGCTGCTCCTGAATAAAGGGGATTTAGAAGACCCATGCTGCGCCCACCTGCTTTCCTGACGCCCGTGTTTGGGAAAGCCATGAAAGACATGTGGGTCTCACAACATCAAAAGTGAACTCCAGGTAGGAAACAGCTGCCTCCTCCAGGACATGCTGCCTGTGCTGTGGGACAGGTGCTGTCACCCTGCAGCCAGGTCGCACCTATTTCATCGCTGCCTGGAGAAAAAGGGCAACAAAGAAATAGCTCATCATCCACCACCAACCCTGAAGGAACCCTGGCGGCAGGAGGGGTTGTGTGCCAGGCATTCTGGTCTGGGAGCATGCCACCCAGTGTGTGCTGGGCGTGCCATCCTTGTGGAGCTGAGTCTCCTGAGAGCTCTGGAGAGCAGCTGTACTATCAAGTGTTAACCGCTGGCAAAGCGCCTTTCCAGGGCAATGGTACCAAGTGTTTTGTGTTATTTAGACTCACAGCATGAACCATTGACTGTCCTGAGGCTTTTCTGTGCTGCCCTGTGTTAGCACATGGAAGTGCATGCACAGTCCCCGGACTCCAGGCAGAGGGAGCACAGCGGGTGGGGTGAGCCTTGTTCCTGCCCTGCCCTTTCTTCGTCATGAGGCACCTGCACCTGCTCTGGGCCCTCATCTCTCTCTGAGATTCTGTGGGACAAAGGCTGCACTCTGGCTCCTGGGAGCTTGTTTTTGCATGAGGCAAGGACCCTGTTCAGTGTGAGGAAGCCGGCGCCCCTAAGATCCAGCAGTGCGAGTCTGAGGGTTAAGGAGGGTTTCCTTCCTCGTCCTGGCCTTGCCAGCGGCACGCTCAGCTGTGGAGACCAGGCTGTGGTGTGGCTTGGAGCCCTGAGCCCTTCCCCGTTGCCCAAGCAGCTCTGTGTATCTTCTGCTGTGCTCCCATCTCCCTTTTCCCTTGCGTGCCCAGATTCTCTCTTTTCTGCTCTGGGTTCTCAGGTTCTGTGGCCTGCGGGAGAGTTTGCCTGGGACAAGCTGTGATATGTAAGTAAGGTCTCGGTAAAAGTCTGATTTCATGCTTATGAATAAAATGGTGTTTCTGCCACTAAGACATCTCATCAAATGTTATTCAGGGGCAGAAAGGAAAAGTATGTGGTGGTCAGAGCTGGGGATTTGCACAGTAACTGTGTCCTAGTATTTTATTTCACTTTCAGTTCTTACAGCAAAGGATAGGCCCAAGGATGGGCCAGATTTGCAAGCAGCCAAGAGAGGAAAATTTGAGTGAGACATGGGTTTAGTTGTGATGCCAAAGACATGTGGTTGGGGATGTTACCCTGCATGGCCACGCTGAACCACAGCCCCCAGAGCCAGTAGGAGGATGTAAGCCAAACAGGAAGACTGACACTGAGGGGGTGGGCCTTGAGGTGTGCTATGATGATGACCACTGTTGTGCACCATCTCTCCCCTCACAGGGATCTTGCAGGCGATAGTTTATTATCACCGAGTGGAGAAGGTGAATGAACAAAACCCAGGCGGAGTCCGTGCTTTGTCAAGGGCAGGCCTGGGGCTGGGGTAAGGCCCTGGAGACCGTGCAGAACCAGACTTCATCATAGCCCCGCCCCCTGAGGGCCGCCAGGGCCTGGACACTGCTCACAGGCTGGTGTACTACTCAGGGAAGGCTGTCAATTAAAGTGGGCAGAGAGCCCTGTCCAGGGCCATTCATCCTAAAACCCATAGCATCCTGTTGGGACAAACTCACTTGACAGAAACCTTGAACTGTGCTTTCACAGATGACAGTGAAATCTACGTCTCCCTGCAGAACTACATTCATGGCAAGACCAACAGGAGGGTGTGGAACGCAGGAGAGGCACAGTCTACCTTCCAGTCTGAGATCTCCCAGCTTCTAAGCCATGTGTCTTAAGGGCTGTGGCAGTGGTGGTCTGCATCTGATCACATGTGTGAGCAGTTTAGGCCCGCCCGTGCAGGCACACTGGAAAGAACATCCTTCCAAACCATAGCTGTGAGTAGAAGGGCTTGTCAAGAACATGAAAATTTCATTCTTTTGCAATGTGCAGTCATCTGGAGGCTGCCCAGGAGGCTCTGAGAGCACCAAATAGTTTCCACGTGGCCCTGCAGAGTCCTCCCCTTGGTCCTGTGCATGCCCAGGAGGCTGAGCTGACTGGACCACATCTGAGACACGTGCCAGATTTGCCCCAGAAAGCAGGTGCCAGCGGAGGAAGCACAGAGCAGGATATTTACCTTCACTGCTCCCTCCATGGAGGTCACTGCTCCTGTCACAGGCCCTCACATGGCTGCTTCTCCCAGAGTTCTGTGAATCTCTTTCCCTGGTTCCCCTCTGGGTTCAGGATGCTAAATGCATTCCCCTGTTGCTCGTTGTAAGGCACTGTGCTGCCCGTGATGAATTTATACACTCTGTATTTTCCTTTTTGCAGCTTCTCAGTTACCAAATTGACTGTCCCATCTCTCTTCTTCCAGGACCTGCCTGATAAAACTACCAAACTAAAAGAAAGGGTCCCTCTTGGTGGGGGCATTGCAATGCCTGCTTGCCGCTGGCTGTCTGAGTGGCTGATGAACACTGTTGTGCAGCCCTTAAGATACATGGCTTAGAAGCTGGGAAATCTCAGACTGGAAGGTAGACTGTGCCTGTCCTGCATTCCACACCCTCCTGTTGGTCTTTCCATGAACGCAGTTCTGCAGGGAGACGTAAATTTCACTGTCATCTGGCTGTCTAAGTGGCCACATCGTAGCACACTAGTCACTATCTTCGCCTCAGTCTTATGCCCCTGAACTATCTTATTTGCCCAAAGATAAGGCTACCAAGAAAACACTTAGAACTTCTGCTTCCAGGAAGAACTTGGGAAACCTAGACACCCCTCACTTGCAACCATTCAGAAAAGATAAAAGAATCCAAATCTTGGGTCTCATAAGAAAAGGAAGTTAAAAGTCAGGATAGCTGTCATCAGCTGTGATTGCTTTTGCGTAAGTCCTGCTAAGATTAGAAGAGGCTTGGTGTAGCTCCGTTGCCTCAGTTTTTAACGTGTTAGGGTTTGTGAACACTCACAGATATGATTGTCTAAGCCCAGTTCACAAGGGAGGCATTTCAATGTGACCACGCCAGTTGTTCAGATAGGATGAAGCCAGAAAACAGGAGCAGTCTGCAGAGGTGTCGTTATTAGGCACCCAGGTGACCTCTCAAAACAGAATCTTTGTCTTGTAGGCCTAATGTCAGCTTCACCCCCATTCTTTTGAGGGCTGGTCTGTGTTTCCTGACAGCATACTGGGAGTTCTGCTAGCAAAGAATTGTCACCAAAGGAGGTTAATTTACCATTTTTGTTTCCATGATGTAATCTAGCCAGGAGCCCAGAAGACTGCTATCCCTGGTCCTAGTCTGTGTCATGATGGAGGACATGGGATGAGATGACAGATGTCTATAGAGCTACCACAGGATGACTAATGTCGCTTTCTTACTTGGTAGCTATAGACATCTGCATACCAGTGTGGTAGAAAACCAGATGGAGATAAAGAAAGTGGGACCAGGGTGTGTAGAGCATAAGAGAATGCATCTTGACTCCAAATCACAGGTATGATAAACTGACAGTTATTTGTGGGCTTACCAAGGACATAAAACAATTGTTCTGGCTGGCAAATGAAGTGGCATTGTGCTGCTCACTCACATTTGTCTCTCAACTGTTCTTGGAATGGGTGTTAAATTTTAAGGGAGGAGCTGGCATCACAAAGCCAAACTGGGATTTTCTGAGCTGTCAAGTGCCAATAAAATTATTAACTATCTCTGCTTCCTCTATCTCTGCAAAACAGAGCCCTTTGTCTGCCATCACACGTCTTGGACGCCTGTGCTGTGTACACATGGTGCTGATGCCACATTCTCTTCAAGTGGCTGGGGATAATTCTTCTCATTACTTATTCAGAACTGGTGTAGATTTCAAATTCTTTGCTTCAACACAAAGACATCTTAAAGACAACCATTCAGTATGTACTATATTGCAGAGAGATTGTGGTTTGTTCCTGAGTTTGTAGTTTCTTGATAATGTGTTCTCAGTTCAACAAGAAATGAGTCTTGGAGGCAGTACCACTACAGGAAATACCACTGGGCACAGTGGGAGTCTGTGGAAGGTTGCAGTAGTTATGGGTACCATGGAGTGGCACTTGCCATGATCTTGCACTTAGATGGTCTCGTCTTTGGTTTTGGGCACATGGGAAACTATGATTTTCATCCCTTCTGTGACTCTCTTATCCGGGTAGCCTGGGTGTTGTGGCTTCATGTTACAAAATGCAGCTTGAAAAGTGACCAGCGCATGACTCCTGGGAAAGCATGCTGAGGGAGGCTCGTGCGCGTGCGCTTTAGCCTAAACCTAAGTGACAATGAAATCTTAAAAACCCTTTTCAGTTACCTTTTTCAGACTTTGGTTTTCTCATCCAGCACATGGTGGGTTTGAGCTAGATGATCTCTGAGGTTCTTTTCAGCTCTGCTTATAATTCTTGGGTTCTAAGTCTTTGTGGCTCTTTGACTTGGTTCAGTCCTTCTAATCTTGAAGATGCTAGGAGACCTTGGGGGGATCTTGTTAAGATGCAGATTCTGCTTCACAGGTCCAAGGGGACTCCTGGGAGTCAATGTTACCCAAAGAAGCTCTCTGGTGACACTGAAGCTACAGGTCTGTGGGCCACACTCTGAGTGCCTGGATGTAGATGGCCAATGTTGCATGGTTCTAGGTGAGACAGACCCGTTCTTCATCTTCTTCAGGCTTTTAGAGCTCATCCTTTTTTTTCTCTTCGGCAGTAATAGGAAATGAGAAGGACAAGGTGAGAACTTCTGTTTCCGGCAATCTGATGAACTGCACTTCAGCACACAATCATTGTTTATTATGCTAGTTGAGTGGGAGAGTGTATGCAAGCATAAAATGCTGAGGTTTCATGCCTGGGGTATACCTCTGACTGAAAGTTCTTTTCACCTCCCCATAGCCTATTATTTTTCTAAATCATCTCAAGTCCTCTTTTCTCCGTGAAGCCCTCTGCCTTCCTGCTTGTTGCATCCCTGGGCTCTGGGAGCAAGAGAGCAGACTGCAGGCGGGTGCGCTGCACTCATGCCTCCTGTAACAACTGTATGAAATGCCCTTTCCATCTGGTTCAGGGCTTAAATATTCTCTTTATTCCTTACATTGCATCATCTGCTTCTTTTGCCAGACGGTACATTTGTTGAAAATGGGGACCGTGTGTTTGGCTACTTCTTCGGTTTTGTTTCCCTGGAGCACTTAGCAGAGTGCTGGGTGCAGAACAGGTGCCCGGTGGACAACTGTGCTGCCTGGAGCCTCTCTGGGCCCCACCTTCTCACGTGCTCATTTGGTTCCCAAGGGAGCCCATCATTTTCTTGACCTGGGAAGTGTCCAGAGTGGTTACTGAATGGGTCAGATGGAACCTAATTAGAGAGCCTTGTTCTCCTGAGTTGGATGGGAAGAAGGGTACAATTTAACATGATTTTTCTGAAAATGCTGTCAGGATACTGTGGAGGAATGCCAGAAAAGCAACAGCAGAAGGCTGTCAGGAGAAAAAAGAAATGAGAAATTTCTATTTTTTGCATTGTGCTTGTGGGGAGGGAAGTTGTTTTGATTTTTCATGATCTGCCTGCAGCTGCCTCTCTCACTTTGGTGGGACAAGGCCTGTTGTCCAAAGAAGGAGTGGGGATGCTGTTTCACTGCCAGGACTGCCGGAATACAGGGCTGTCGATAGGTGGGAGGGTAAGGGTTTAAGGGAGTGCCACTCCGCCTGGGCTAGGCTCTTGGGGGACTCTGCTGTCCCTAACATCTGCTGATCTCAGGCAGCGCCTGCATAGCGCCCACCTGCCCCTACCAGCTCTCCTTTGCTCTTAAGCTTCTCCTCAGCTCCAGATTCACCCAAAGAGTTCAGACTGCAGGGTCTTGACCTTGGCAAGATCATCATAAATAAGGCTGAGAGGCATATGAAAACTTGCTCAAAATCACTTATCATTCGAGAGATGCAAATCAAAACAACAATGAGATACCATCTCACACCTGTCAGAATGGCTACTATCAAAAAATCAACAAACTACAAGTGCTGGAGAGGATGTGGAGAAAAAGGAACCCTCGTGCACTGCTGGTGGGAATGCAGACTGGTGCAGCCACTGTGGAGAACAGTATGGAGTTTCCTCAAAAAACTAAAAATGGAAGTGCCATTTGATCCTGCAATCCCACTTCTGGGAATATACCCCAAGAAACCAGTAACACCAATCAGAA
>PVJC01025708.1:0-24574 GCA_004026665.1 Murina feae | reverse complement strand
AGGTTCCCCAGCCTGGCCCCAAGGAAGAGGGTGCAGCCTGAGTTCCTCTGGCCTGGTGCCAGGGCGGGGGGAGCAGCCTGAGGTCTCCCATCAATCCCTGCCGGGTGAGGGGCGTGGCCTGAGGTCCCCCGTCAAGCCCTGTGGGTGGAAGGCACCACCTGAGTCCCCTGTCAAGCCCCATGCAGGAGGTGGGTGGGTGCGCAGCCTCAGGTCCCTGCTGATTGCTCCTTAAAGCTCGTTATGGGAACTTAGCCTCAGCTGTGGGTGCAAATTGACCGGAGTGAGGGTCAATTTGCATATTCCCTCTTTATTATATAGGATAATAAAAACCTAATATGTTAAGGGTCTGGTCATCCAGTTTCCGTTCAACCAATCAAAGCATAATATGCTAATGATATGCTAAGGCCGCTCAACTGCTTACTGTGATGTGCACTGACCACCAGGGGGCAGACGCTCCAACTGGTAGGTTAGCTTGCTGCTGGGTCTGGCTGATCGGGACTGAGATGGGCCAGACATGCCCTGGAGCCCTCCCACTGTCCCTTCCAACTGGCCAACCTCCTGCGTCCCTCCCTGGTCCCGATCATGCACCTGTGGGGTCCCTTGGCCTAGCCTGTGCCCTCTCACAATCCGGGACCCCTCGGGGGATGTCAGAGAGCAGGTTTCGGCCCAATCCTGCAAGCCCGGCTGAAGGACCCCACTGGTGCACCAGGCCTCTAGTATACTAATAAAAGGTATAATACAGCAAGAAGATATTTAATCTAATAAAAGAGTAATATTAAAATTGACCATTTCTATGGGATGCCTAAGCCACGCCCACCAGTCAATCAGAGCGGCTGTATGCAAATTAACCCAGCCAAGATGGAGGCCAGCAGTCACGGAGCTGGAGTAAACAAGCGGCTTCTGTTGCACCAGGAGTAAGCTGTCTGCCAGCCGGCTGGGCTTCTCTGGGCTCAGGCAACAACATAGTTGCAACATTGTTGCAACTATAGAAGCCTTGGAGCTGAAGCCAACAGCAGGCTTCCATTGCACCAGCAATGGAGGAAACTGCCTGCCTAGAGTCTACTAAGGCAACACTCTTTCAATTATAGAAGCCACGGAGCTGAAGCCAATAGGAGGCTTCGTTACCTGCCTAGGCCTCAGCTTAAAGGAACAGTGTATCAATTATGGAATATAAACCCCAGAAACCTGTTTCCAGCCAGCCTTGCTGGGACGTTGAGTCTGGCAGGTGGCACCCACCCAGACACATTCCAGGGGTGATGGCTGCAGACTGTAAACAGAAGCGGTGTCCCCAGCATGGCATTGCTCGCTGTTCGTGGTGGCCCCTGAGCCCTTTCTATCAATGCCCAACTCAGCAGCAGGCAGGGCAAAGACTCGCCCTCTCCTGCCTCACCCCAGCCTCACCCCAGCCTCACCCTACCCCGAGCCTCACCCGCCCTGTCTCCTCCAGGTACGTGAAGACCTACCTGCTGCCTGACAGGTCGGCCCAAGGCAAACGCAAGACGGGAGTCCAGAGGAACACGGTGGACCCGACCTTCCAGGAGACCTTGAAGGTACTCCCTGGTCAAACAAACATTCACCCTCGGAGTCTCCCGTCCTGGGCAGGCACAGGGCCAGAGTCCACGACGGCTCCTCCAAACCCTGAGTCAGTCACACAGGAGCACAGACACTGCTGATGCCGCGCGGGCTGGCAGGCGGGGCAGGCCGCGCGGTCACCCTTCAGCCTGGGCGGGAGAAGGGCAGAGTCTGCACGACTGTCCATGAATGATTTCCGAGAAAATGGTGGAAGAGAACCTGGCTGCCCCTGAGCTTTTAAAACCAGGTAGTCCTGTGAGTTTTTGTAACTCAGACATTCGCAGGCAGGGGGCCTGCACCCTCAACGACTGGGTCCCCGGCTGCAAAAGTGCCCCGTTGTCGCAATATCTGGAAGCCCAGGGTGCTGCTTCTTTTAATTGTTTGGGTTTTCACCTTCCTTGGTGCTAAACGTGATTTGTGTTTAGGTCAGGGATGGGGAGACTCCTCACACTGGGGTTGAGGAGGGAGAGGGGATGATGTGTGAGGTACGCAGGTTAAGTGTGGGAGGCCCCACACCGGAAGGACAGTCCGTGCTTATGGGAATGTGTCCATGGAGGCTGAGAGGCGCCGGGACCCCGTGTGCCAGGACTGGAAAGGGGAGGGCTTGGCTTGGCTTCCTGGTGAGAAGAGGCATCTATGAACTCTCAGCGGGGGCCATCCGGCAGCCGCACAGCATCCCATCTGTTCAATATTCATGCTGTTGCTTTCTGTGCCCCTACTGTGGCCATGCGCTTTATATACCCCCTGAGCTAAGGGTTAGACTCCCCTCTACCAAGGGGGAAACTGAGGCTTATTGAGCCCACAGTAGACTAGCTGTCTTCCTCAAAACTGATGTGCACAGGGGTCCCCAAGGGACTACAGAGAAGGGCGGGCTGTGACTCAGCAGGTGTGGGCGGGGCCTGAGATGCTGCCATCGGGGACCACACGTAGCCAATCCAGGAGCCTGGTCTTCAGGTGGCTTTGCTCGCGGACCCGCTGAAGGAGTTGGCAAACATCTGTCTCCTCGCACATCCCGAGTGGACCTCTAAAACGGCCCATCCGTTTCACTAAGGTGTTATTTGCAAGAGAGAGGTAGACGCGTATTTTACGTTTTATGAAATGAGATCAGATTGAGGATGGACTGCATTTTAGATGCACATTTAATTGTACAATTTGATTTTTTAAAAGTTGAACTTGTTTAAAATGCACCCGGAATCTCAAAGAATCACCCGAGTTTTACGCATCGGTTTCACCCAGCACATTGTGAATGCTCTGGTGGTGCCGGAAAGCTCCCCGGGGGACGCTGAGAAGAATCAGTGTCCCTAATCTAGTCTAATTCAGAGCATCCGGGCACAGACTTTACAGGACTGCGCGGGGAAGCTGGGCGAGCACGGACGGTTCTGCAGAAGTCAGCAGTTCCCATTACCATGCGTTCAGCACGGGGGGTTTGCACATCCCAGGGCCAGGTGCCAGTTCCGGGGGTAGGAGCCACCTTCCGCGGGTTTTGACCACTGAGGCTCTAGAAGTTGAGCGGCAGGGTTTCCTAAGCAGCGGGGTGGTGCGAGGCAGGGGAGGGGGGGAGTCCCCTTCCCGTCTCTTCCTGGACACCCCCCTGGGCCCTGGGCCCTGGGCGCAGACTGACCTGTCTGTCCGTCTGCAGTACCAGGTGGAGCTTGCCCAGCTGGCGACCCGGCGGCTGCAGGTGTCCGTGTGGCACGTGGGCACGCTCAGCCGCAGGGTGTTCCTCGGAGAAGTGACCGTGCCTCTGGCCACGTGGGACTTCGAAGACAGCGCCACGCAGTCCCTCCGCTGGCATCCGCTGCGGGCCAAGTGATGTCCGGTCGGGACCGCCCCCTCCCCCAGCACCTTTCCGAGGGACCCAGGAAGGGAGAAGCTCCCCAGGAAACCGTGGGCCGGGCGGCCGCGCAGGGGGCGCAGCGTCCCAGTGCACCCAGGTTGCAGGTTTGATTCCCAGTCGGCGCACGTGCGCGTCTCAGCCAATGAGCATAAGTAAGTGGAACAGCAATCCTCGCTCCCTCTTTCTCTCAAATCAATAAATCTAAAATAAGTAAACAGCAGCTTTCTAGGGAGAAAAGGCTCCGTGTCAGACTCTGCTGTGGGCTCGGCCGAGGGACTTTGACCTGCTCACATTCGTTCCGACCCGAGTAGCCCTAACCGCAGTGTCACACAGTGCCAGCCTGGGTCCGGCCAGGGGTCGGCCCTTCCTCCAAGGCCAGGGTCACTCACTCGGCGTCAGCCGGGGTGGCCTCAGCCTCCTCAGGGCTGGGCGGCCAAAGTCCACGCCCTGTGCCCGGCTGCCTGCGGGCGGGGCCCAGCTCAGGCCTTTGGGCGGTGGTGTGTGGCTCCTAAACTCCCCTGGGCAGGCCTAGCACGATGGTGAGCAGGACCCTGCCCAGTGCTGCCCTGCCCGGGGGCATCATGCCTGGGGGCGTCATGCCTGGGGGCGTCATGCAGGGCGGTGGGACAGGCCAGGAGGAGCTGCCCCGCAGGGAGGAAGAGGGCGGGAAAGGCCAGGGCTTCCTGAGTGGCTGCCTTGCACATTTCTGTGCCGAGATCCAAGACCCGGAGAGAGACTTGTGCGGGGACAGGGGGGAACGTGGGCTCCATTGTCAACTGAGAAATGACAGGGGAGGTGCAGCTCCACCTGTGCGCCTCAGGGCCTGGGCCCTTGGCTTGTCCTCCCTGAAGCCAGAGCGATTGTCACGAGGCCTCTGATCCAAGTGGCTCTTGCAGGGTCAGGCCGGGCCACTGCAGGGTCAGGCCGGGCCACTGCAAGGTCAGGCCGGGTCACTGCAGGGTCAGGCCGGGCCACTACAGGGTCAGGCCGGGCCACTGCAAGGTCAGGCCAGGCCACTGCAGGGTCAGGCTGCGGCCCAGCCAGGCCGCCCCTCCTGCTTCCCCGCTCTCTGCTCTGTGGCCTGGCAGCCCTGGTGCCGGCTCTCCCTCCTCGTGCTTGGCCCACACTCGGAACAGCCACATGGAATGCTCTCTCCATCCAGGTCCCCCCAGGACTCTGCTAAAGCCCCTCCTCTTCCACAAGGCCCCTGGTGTTACCGCCAGATGTGGTCCCCCGAGGCCCCTGGACTGGGGGACCGAGCCCGCTCCTCTCCCAGAGGGTTAGGAGCGGAAAGTGGGCCAGGCGTCCCTGCTGAGCTGGCTGCTCGACGGGCCCCCGCACGCACGGGGTGTGGGCAGCCGCCACAGCCCTGCTACTTCCTGGACCTGGACCGGACGGGAGGGCTGTGTGGTTGTCCTACACCAGCACGGGTCCTGCAAGCGGAGGGTGAAGCCCCTTCCCATGCCCTCCCCCCCACGACCAGGACCCTGTCTTCTCTCTGAGTCCTTCACTCACTCACTTTCTGGCAAAATCACTAGTGACCAGTCACGCCCCAGAGCAGCGGGGAGGCCTCCTCTTTGGAAGCCAGGGACAGAGGGGACCCGAGGGGCAACTCGCGGCCTGGAGGGCTCACCTGTGCCCGGCCTCCCTCTGTGACCCTTCATGGCCCCCACGAAGGCAGCGCAAAGCTCCCTGTCCCTGCCCATCCGTCCCCACACCTGTTCCCGCCCCTGTCCCTGCCCCACCCCTGTCCCCAAAGCAGGCTGTGAGGTGCCCAGCATTTCCCACTCCCCACTGGGTCCTGCCTGCTCCCCTAAGCGCCCACGTGTGGAGCCACCTGGGGAAGGGGCTCCCTGGAACCCAGGCTTGGAAGGGAATCGGAGGCCCCAGCAGGTGCCCCCCACCCCAGCGGGGGCGCCTCCCAGAGCCTGGCTGCACGCCACCTGCTGAACCCTGCGGGAGGCTCTTTGGGAGACTGGGGGCCTGCAAGGCTCTGCGAACAGGCCCACCGCCCCCGCCCCCACTCCCGTCACTCGAGCAGCAGCTTCCCAGCGGGATGACGGTCAAGGACATGGGGACATGCTGTGGCCGTGAAGACGGACAGTGAGCAGTTCCATGGTGCATTTTCGTGGTTTCCTGTTTGGCTGGCCCTGCAGACCAGCAGCAGGCACCCCTGCTCATCTCCGAGGCCCTGGAACAGAGGCCTGGGCCCCCTTCACCCAAGCCCACTGGCCCCCACCCTTCCTGTCCCTGCGTTCTCTCGTCTCCTCAGCAATCCCCGCAGCCTCGTCACGCAGCCGTGGCACTGCTCCTGGGGCCTGTGGATTGTCACACATCTTTGCTGAGTTGCCAGTTTGGGGGGCGCATGTTGTGCACAGGATGGGGGGGACAGGGAGGCAGTGATAGCAAATGGCAGCTTCTCTTGCAGCGACAGGGATCAGCCATCATGTGACATCAACTCTGGTGGCGCTGAGAGCCAGGAATTGACTGGTGGGGTCAGGTGGCACCTAAACTCATGTGTCGGGGGGTGGGTATGGGATTTAATAGAACATTATTTACCGGTAATTTACTGTGCATACGGCGTGGGCCTAGGGCCTGCAGAAAACACCAACAGCGTGAGCCATGTTAAACTTTCCCACAAGAATTACTAAGTCGCTTGTTTGACTCAGCGTCGGCCTGTGGACTGAAGGGTCCCGGGTTTGATCCTGGTCAAGGGCACAGGCCCGGGTTTCGGGCTCGATCCCCAGTGAGGGGCATGCAGGAGGCAGCCGATCAATGATTCTCTCTCATCACTGATGTTTCTATTTCTCTCCCCTCCCTTCCTCTCTGAAATCTTTTTTTTTTTTTTTTTTAAAGATTGATCTCCAAAATTTGTGCTGAGTCTAGGTTTGGATACTGCATTGGTCCTCACCATAACGAGTCAGCATTCACTGAATGGGACCATGGAAAATGGTGTTTATAAATATTTCCTCAGCTTCACATCTCCCTCCTTAACAGTAAAATGGGTGACTCAGCAGATAGAGTTTAGGGTTAGAGTCTAGGGTTAGGGTTAGGCTTAGAGTTTAGAATTAGGGTTTAGCGTTTGGGGTTAAGGTTAGAGTTTAGGGTTAGGGTTAGGGTTAGAGTTTTGGGTTAGGGTTAGGGTTAGAGTTTAGGGTTTTGGGTTAGGTTTAAGGGTTTGTGTGTAGGATTAGGGTTAGAGTGTAGGCTTAGGGTTGGGTTATGGGTTAGGTTTACAGGTGCATTATTTTCAAAAGTAAAGCAAACACCATTTTACAATTGATTTGAAAGAGAGCGGAAGGGAGAGGGAGAGAAGCATCCATGTGAGAGAGAAACATAGATTGGCTGCCTCCTGCACGTCCCTACAGGGTCCCAGCGGTAAACCTGAGCGCATGCCCTGAGTGGGCACTGAGCAGTGACCTTTTAGATGCACAGGACACGCCCGCCCGAGCACCCCAGCCAGGGTGCCAGCACCATTATGATGTGAATCGCTCAGACCCGGCAGTGCCGCTGTGGGAAGTGATGGTGACCAGTCCAGACAGCGAGGAGTTGTCCTCACGGGGATGATCGTATGGCCTTGGGCATTGCCTTGTCTTCTGAACTTAACCTCCTGAGGAGGACTCGGCTAAAACAAGATAAGGTGTGTGCCTGGTCCTGGGCCTGCTGGCAGGCCTCATGGGATGAGGAGAGACAGCTGGGAGGTGGAGGAGGGGGATTGCACGAGGGACCACATGGCCTCAGCATCCCAACCACCCCCAGGGCCTGGTGCAGATCCCTCCAAACTCAGAGCATCCTCTCCAGACAGATGTCCTCCTCCAAGCCTGTGGTTCCCACTCTCCTCCATAGCTTTTATTTTGTGGTGGACTTAGCCCTCTTCTCAGCTCTAATCGTCGCCCTGGTAAGCAAGTACCAAGAAGCCAGGGCGTGTTGGAGGACAGGATGGTGGCCATTTTCCTTCTGACCTGCCTCATGGGCCGGACCCAGGAAAACTCAGGCTTCGGGGCCGGTCCTGAGGAAGCCAGCGAGTCCGCCCTGGACGCCCTGCTTGTCTCCACAGCGTGACCCTCCCAGGCCGGCAGGCCTGCCCCCGTGTGCACGGCCGCGCCTGGGGCCAGGCTGAGGCCAGGCTGGGACCCGGGAGTCCGGTTGATGTTTATTGGGCCCAAGTGCATAGCTGGCCCTTAGGGACTCACAGGGACACAGTGAAAAAAGGCCCATTTCCTCCGAGGCAGGCGATGTCGCTCGCTAACCTGCAGCCACAGATGGAAGGTGCCGAGTCTAGTTCCGACTCTACAGTGGGGCGATAAGACAGCAAAGTATTTCCACCATTTAAATCAGATTTAGGATCTGCTAACAACACAAAAATTGCAGGTCTCCACATGGGCTGGGCACAGTACTTGCCTTAGTTCCTGGCGTCAATCATGAAAGGATTACTTGCACAAAGGAAAATCTCTTCTTAACCATTCGACTGGCAGTTCAGAAAGGATTTCGTTAACCGTGGGACGAAGGGGGATGCTTTTGTGTTCCCCAGCAGGGATCATCCTTCCTTGGGGCTTGAGTGTCCCAGTCCTCCCGCTGGTTGCCAGCAGGGCCCCAAACACTGGCCACCAAACCACTTGCACACACTCCAAGGGCAACCAGGGACGAGGGAGACACACAGGACTATTAAACTACAACTTGCTTTTAAAGAAAATGTTGTGCAAAGGAAACCCCCTTCCTGAGAACTTACTTCAAACCTGGCCCCGGTCTGGGGCGCCCACACCTGTCCATTGACTGTGATGCGTTATGACTGCAGTCAACCCTCCTGGAGCGCCACCCCACCCAGCCGCCTACTCCTCGCCCACCAGGAAGGAAAACCGCTCGGGCCTCCCACGTCCCTGGGAGGATGCCCCACGTCCTGTTCTGAACGCATTTCATTGTGGGGGTGGGTGGGGAGCCCTCTCAGTCACCAGTGGTTGGCGTTTAACATGGTCTGAATCAAGGTGAAAAATTACTCGATACTGTCTTTGCTGGTCCTGCTTTTTATTTATATAGTTATTTATTTTTATTTTAAAGATACTTATTTTTATTGGTTTCAGAGAGAGGGAGAGGTGGATAGAAACATCAATAAGGAGAATCATTGATCGGCTGCCTCTTGCACGCCCCACACTGGGGATCGAGCCTGCAACCCAGGCAAGTGCCCCGACCAGGAATCAAACCGTGACCTCCTGGTTCATGGGTCGATGCTCAACCACTGAGCCACGCCGGCCACACCTGCTGGGCAACAAAAAACATCCTCCTGTTTATTTATTACTCTTTTTGGTGCTTTTAAAAAGCCAAGGAAAGGGTGGTAAGGTGTCTGCAGGTTACTAATGTGTCATTTCACTCATCAGAGGAAGACGTAGCCAGTGGCGCAGACACAGCTCAGTCACAGCTGCAGAGGCAAAGTTCTCTCAGCCCCAAGGTATGGACAGACATGACCCTTGTCCTGCACTGATGCCAGGTGCCAGCATGGGCTGCCCGTGTGCCCTCAGACCAGGTGGACTGAGGGCGCGCAGCTGAAAGGCCCTCTGGAGGCGACCCCTCTGCCTGCAGGGGTCATGTGACAGAGCAGTGGTCAGGGACAGAAAGGAGTCTCACATTGGTTACCTGTGCCAAGATGCAGAAAATGGTGAGATTCCAATTAACGCTCTTCTCCCAGTGCTTATCCAACAGTGAAAATGGTGGCCTTGTTATGTGTTTTGAAGAAAGCACAGGTGCCTGGTGGGTATCTGATCCCTCCCATCCTCCTGAGAAACACCTTCTGGAGGCAGGTCAGCCAACCCCCAAGAGAAATGAGGGCGGGGAGGAGGTCAGCTCTGTGGTCCAGGTGAGGGATGCATTGCTGGCAGGACTGCAGACAAGCAAGTGGACACCCACACTGTGCCTCGCCACTTATATGGAGGGGGTGGGGGTGGGGGTGGGGGTGGTGGAGAGGGACCGGTTCATCAGCAGAACCCACCGTGGGAGAGCCGGCATTGCCATGGCTTCCCAAGGACTGGCCGAGAACGGAAGGAGACGGGTTCAAGCAGGTTCTGTGGAGCAGTTGAATGAACAGCATGTGTGTGTGTGTTTCAAGTCGGAAGTTGGGCCGTCAGGATGGGACCACAGCAGTGAGCCAGCTTCATTACTGCCCTCACAACTAACATGGTTTTCATGTCCTTTATTATTCTGTAAAAGGTAACAAAATATACAGAACAAAGTTTTCCCTTTTTAACTAATGTTACAAACCCATCTTATTGCTTATATATAAATATCATACTCTATATAGGTGATCATTATTAATCAGGTGTGAGCCCAACAATGGAGCCTCTAGCTGTTAAAACCAGGAGTTTATCTAAGTGTGTGTCCTCCTGTGCTGTGTATCCGGAATGAGCGAGGATGCTGCCGCCTGAGGGAGGGAGTCGTGCACGTATGTGAGTGCTTTCGACCAGTTTTCAAGCCTCAAAAACATAAATACCGAAGCGCATCCTTCACAGAAATCAGGTAAATCAACCAATCTGAGCTAATTTCAATACAGAAGGAATATGGCACGAACAGGAGCCGCTGCTTTAATGACACGACTCACACGCCAGCACAGAGCTGCCCCTCAGGCTGCAGCGGCCCTTTCCTTGATTCGTCAGCCCTGCCCGCAGCGCAGGCAGGAAGTGATTCGGTAAGAACAGTAAAATCAGGCCGTTTGGCACTATGATACAAATGGGAAGTAACCAGGGAAGCCTGCCCTGTCCCAGCCCCGGATCTTCCGCTGAAACAGCTACTCTCTTTAAAGGAACTGGTACGAGGAGGGTCTAGATTAGAGAACTACGAATACGAGCGTCAGAGTCTGCGTGCGACGGCGGGGCCCAGCTCGGGCTGCCCTGCCCGTCCCGCGGCCTCACATGGCCTCGAACTCGTCGATGCGCTGCTTGGTGTTGCCCTGCCGGATCTGCCGCAGCGTCTTGTACTTGTCGCGGCCTTGCCTCATGTTCTCGTTGTGGATGATGTCATTGTGGGTCCTCTTGTTCTCGTCTCTGGCCTGCGACAGCTCACTGGACAGAGTCTGCAAGGCAAGAGGCAGGATCAGGCCCCCGCCACCGCCCTCCCCGGAAGTGGGTGCTGGCGGGGGCTCCCTCGTGGCCCCAGCAGGAAGCCGGGGAGGCCCGAGAGCAAGGCTGTGCCGCCCGTCCCCGCCCTCACCATCAGCTGCTGCTGCACACGCAGGTTCTTCTCCGCCTCGGTGACCCGCTTCTCCTCGTTGCGGTCGCCCAGGATGCCCTCGCTGGACAGCTCGGCGCTGTAGCCTGAATCCTCCGTGCCCTCCTCCTGCAGGTTCTCGCGGACGTGATAGGCCACGGGCTCGTACACAGGGGGCGGCGGGGGCGGCGGCGCCGTCATCACCAGCTGCAGCTCCTCCTTGGTCTTCACCAGGTCATCCTGGGCTTCCTTGGCCTTTGAAGACAAATTGACAGACAGTGAGCACGTCTCCCCCAGGACGGAGGCCTGGCCGCTTCCAGGCAAGGACCCCCTCACCCCCCTCCCCGTCCTCCTGGCAGGCGCACGCAGCAGGACCCACAGGAGGTGACTGCGCCAACCAGCGCCTCTGCAGCCTGGCCGCCACCTCTGCCTCTGCAGAGCAGTGACCACGCGTGCCCGCAGCACAGAGAGAAACTGATGCCAGGGCTTGACGTTCTCCCAGCTGGCTTTTCTTCTGTCTGTAACCCTAGCATATGCTCACTGAATGTGTTTTTTTTTTTGGGGGGGGGGGATTTACTAAAGAAGAAATCTCCTCCGCCTGGAAGAGCCACTCAGCGCCGGTGCACGGACGGCTTTCCTCCTTGCCTGTGGCCGCTGCGTGCCAGGCTCCCCGCTCCCCCGCACAGTGCTCAGGGAGTTCTCCCCCGTCACCCGGATCCTTCCAGCAGTTTCTCAGGGGCACATAACTGAACCCCACCCACTGCACCACCCTGACCCCACGATGAGCTTAGTTTGTAGCTGGTTTGTAACCAGCTTTTCTAATGCCACGTAATAAGCACTTTCTCCAGAAACCCAAGGACGGAGGCCTCTGCACACAGCTTGGCTGGGGTGGGGCAGGATGAAGTGAGGGGAGGCACAGGCGTCCTCACAGGGGCTGCCTCAGATGGGAAGCGATGAGGAGGGGGGGGCGCAGAGCTTGGCTGAGGCCTGAGCTCTGACCCACACCTGCTGCACCCAGGGCCTGTGCTCCTGGTGGGCGTGAAGGCGGACGGAGTGGTGCTATCGCGGCTGCAATTCACCTCTCTGCGGGTCCTAGAGCAACCTGACAGGTGGGGCAGTGGTCCCCACTGTCCACAAGGAAATGAGGCTGAGAGGTGAGGCCCTTGCCCTGGTCACACAGCAGACGAGGGCCAGAGCTGGAGACCTCCAGGTCCCATCACGCTGCGTGTGCCGGGCTGCACGTGCCGGCCCCGGGGGAGGTGTGTTTCAGACCCTGTGGCTGGCTTGCTGCTGGGGGCACCCAGCTAATCCGACTTAAAGCCAGTTCCTGGGGGGGGGGGGGGCGGCGCTGCCTGGGGGGCCGTTGCTAAGTATCATCAGGCGGCTCATTGTTCCCCTGCTGATCGCACAGGCCGTTCCCGTGGGAGCCTCTCTAAGAAGGACCACGATGGGCAGAGCGTGCAAAACGCCCCCCAGGTTTCCGTGCCCCTGGCAGCCTGGCCCGCCCGTGTCCGCGCACACTCACCCGGTGCTGCCACTCCTCCACCTCGTCCTCCTTGCGCCTGCGCGCCTCTTCCAGGAGCGCGATCTTGGCCGTGTACTCTGCAAGCTCCGCGGCCTGTGGGGAGCCAAGTCAGAGAAACTTCTGGAAGGCTCTCCACACGGCCTGCTTGTGCCTGCTGCCGCATGCCCCTCCCTGACCAGCAGGCGGCAGCCCGTACCCACCACCAGCACCGCCCTCCCCACCGGCCACTGGACACCGTCCAGCGAGTCCGCTTACAGCCCAGACAGAAATCATTGTCGGCAGGTGTCACTTTCTCGGTCCCCAGAGGCGGCCCCTCCATAATTCAGCACTGAAACCGGGCTCCTACCAGCTGCTCCTGGCTCTTTATCTGATCCACCGTCTGCCTCTCCAGCTCCTCCTTGGCGCGCAGCGCAGCCATGCGGTCGGCTTCCAGGCGCTCCGCCTCCTCCTGCGCCCGCTTCCGCTCCTCCTCCAGCTGCAGGGCCCTCTGGATCTGGTCGGAGAGCTCTGAAGGGGACAGCACCGCGGCTGCTCATGGCTCCGCCATCGCCACCGACCTGCAGGTGGGCCCCACTCCCAGCCCAGGGCCGACGGGACTTTTACCCCCTCCCGCCGTGTTCATGGGGCGCAGCGCTCACGATGTTCGACCCGCTGCAGAGCGCTGTGAGCGCCCCCTCCCGGCCTGCAACCCTGAGCAAGCGATTCCGCCGCCAAAGCCTCACCTTGTCTTCAGGAAAATGGACCTTTGTTACCCACTCAACAAGGTGACGCTGAGAAGCATTCAGCACCAACGGGGTCTGCACACACCACTTCCCCGTCCCCCCATCTCTACCCAGAGCGAGGCTGTGCTCCCGGCTGTGTGGGCCTCTCGCTGCGCCGCCCCGGGGTGTGGCCCACCTTTCTCGGCCTTCTTGGTCTTCTGCTCGTAGTCCTGGAGCCTGAGCATCAGCTCCTCCTTCTCCCGCATCATCTGCTCCTTCTCTCTCTCCACAGTCTCTCGCCTCTTCTTCTCCGTCTCCAGCTGCTGCCTGTCAGGGGAAGGCCAGGGAGGGTTAGTGCCGCAGACGCTGCGCTGCGGCCCCGGCAAGGCAGTCACCCAGCGGGGCTGCTTCCGCCCGAAGCCGCCGTCGGCCCGGCCATCCAAGGGGCAGCTGCGTGGTCGCCTGCTGGCCCGGGTCGCGGCGCTCCCGCTGCGAGGGCCCATCACCCACGTTACTGTGCGATCTCCCACCGGCTCTCCCGACGTGGACAGCCAGGCACCCAGGCCGCCCCGCAGCCCGCTCACCGCTCCAGCTGCTTCTGGTGCTTCTCCTCGCGGGCCTGGGCCTTCATCTGCTGCACCTCGATGGTGTCGGGCTTCCTGCGGCGCATGTACAGCTCGTGGTTCCCCATGCAGAGCTGCAGGATCCGCTTGTTGATGCGCAGGCGGGGGGCATAGAAGACGAAGTCCTGCAGGAGAGAGCAGGCGCTGACCGGGCGCTCCTGTGTCCAACCCGTGCGCACGGTCCTGCTTCTAAAAGGACTTGCAGGGCTGAGAGCAGGGGACCAAACGAGGCTTCCACGTAGGACACAGACTCCCAACAGGCGAGACACCCGGGCTCCAGGACCAGCAGGGGGGTGGGCACAGGCATGGCTGCTGGGCTGCAAAGCTTCTCTATGTATGTAAGGTCGCACGGCCTCAGGGAGCCCAGGGCCGCCAGAGCCCGTGTGCCTGACCTTCAGCTTAACACCTTGCCGGCCCTCTCTGGCCAGCTGGACGCCTGCAAGTGCCCGTTGGGCTTTCCGTCTCCCTGCCTCGGCCTTGCCTCCCGCTGCTACTAGCACAGGGCTCAGGTCCCTGCTGGGCCGCAGATGCCATCCTATGAGCTCTAGGACCGGGTCAAACATGCGAAAGCCACCCACCCTGCCCCCGTTCACCTAACCCGTGCCCTTTTGTGCCTACAAGCATTTCCCCAAACAGCCCCTCCTCCTGGGAATGTCCTGTCCAAGGCCATAACCCCGAGGCCAGGAGCACGCCCGTGGGAGGACACCACGGCCCGCCCGTCTTCCGGGCCCCTCTCCCCCTCCCTCCCTGCGCTGACGCCCCCATTGCTGCCAGCACTCTGCTCCGCTGGCGCGTCTGATCTCTGTCCCGCTCCAACGGGTGGGAACCTTTGTGGATATTTATGGCATCATTCACTAAGGTAATTTTTTGCTCTGAAGACAGCCCCCAGAGTCATCCAATTTCAAGTCCCGCCTGCGGATGCCTTGGCAGGGCCAGACCAAATGGCTGCTCAGGCTGATACGACCCGGGGCCAGACGTTCCCCACCCTGATCCAGACAGCACCTGGAGGGCAGGGTCAGGGGCAGTCCCCGCTGTATCTCCCGTGTTTCCTGGTGACTGACCGACAGTTTAGGCAGCAGCACCATGAAGCCCCATGACCCTGAGCAAGTCACTTCGTCACCAAGACTCAGCCTCTTCAACTCTACAGTGGGGGTGACAGCACCTTAACGGGGTTGCTGAGATGAAGTCAGTTAAAGTTCGTTAAGGACTCAGAATGCTGCCCACACCATGAAAGTGGGCTGGTGCACCAACGCTCACGCAGAGGCCGCTGGCTGCCCTGTGCCCCGCTGATGGAGCAGCTCACCGAGGAGTCTTCTTAAAAAAGGGAAACGCTGCTTCCGGGGACCACAGAAACTCAGGACAAAGGTTATTTAAAACGCCTGCCTGCTTCTTCTCTACCGCAGGGCCCTCAGCATTGGGATGGATTCTGACCACGGGCCCAGGGAGAGAGGGGCTGGAACTAAAAGTGCCTCCCATTCCGCACACCGTCTGGGACCTACGGGAGGTGCTGGGCAGGCCCATCACATGCCCAGGACCCACTTAGCTCCTCATCTGCTCCAGAACCTGGGGGAATGCAGAGCCGAGCCCACGGCTGCCTGGGCGCGGCGCTCCCTGGTTCACACGTTGTCATGAAGTCCTCGCGTTTCCCAGGGAGGTGTCTGCAGAGCCAGTGTTTTTATTACCCACCCACCTCTCATTACACAAGAGAAGACAAGCTTGGGCTGGCTGCACAGACAGGCACACTCCCCAGGAGGTCTTGTCTGTGTCCCCTGTGTATTGGCAAAGGAACTCTCTGATCAGCGCCAACTCCTCTTCAAAAACACAAGTAAGTTTAAAAAAATCAAGAGCCAGGAACTGTGAGAGCGTGCTCTCACGGCCCCGGCTTCCCAGGGAGGAGTCCCCCCACTCCCTTTGCAGGACAGTTTGACTTGCAGTTAAAAGCTAAAAACGAATATTAATGATTAAAAGTGTCTAAATCCAGTCTACAGCCAGCGTGCTAACGAACAACCACACCCCGACACGACCTGGGTCGGGCATCAGACTCAGGCAGAGAACAGACACCCGAGAACAGAATCTCAAGGCACGAGCCAAGTTCAAGGAAACAACCCCAAAGGTCACCTTGCCAAGGGCCAGGGAACGACAGGGGAACTCCTAGGGCTCCCCACCGGGCCCCATCCAGGGATCCCTGCCCAGGTGTGAGGGCAAAGGCCTCGGTGAAAGGGGCTGAGCACAGAGCAGGGTCCGGTTGAACGTAATTCTCGCTTCTTAGACATTTCAAAAGCGGTTGGAGCTCGCTGCCTGGAGCCTCTGCCTTTGCCAGGCCACGGAGAGACGCAGCCTCAGCCTCACAGGCCGGGCGGGATGACAGCAACGATGGCCAAGGCTCCAGCCTGCGCATGCACACGGCAGGAGGAGCCAGCCTGCGGGAGGACGGGCTGGGCATGGAGTCGCTGCAGAAACTGCCCGGGTGCCCGGGTGGGGGAGGGAAGGAAGCTGCTGCCTCGCCACTCCGTCAACCTGCCTTTGGGATTTCCATCTTCCAGGGAAAAAACAACACATGAAAATCTGGTTTCCTGCTGCCCCAGGTGAGACCGGCCGTGAGGAGGGAGCCCTGGGAGGAGCCGAGGGTCCAGGACTCCGTCCCTCGCCAGCTCCCAGGCCGCCTCCCCCGGGGCCTTCGCGACCCGTCCCTGGAGCCCACGGCCCGCCCCGTCCCCTCTGCACAGCAAGTCCCCGTCTGCGATGGGCCCAGAGCCGCCTTATGGCTTGTTCTCAGCCCCTTCCCCCGAGCGGAGACTTCACGAGGATGGGCCCGTCCTGGCAGCTTGGGCACCGCGTCGGGTACAGTGCCCAGCACGTGGGCACCAGGGATGCTCCTCTCACCGCCCCTAAGTGGTGCTTCCCCGCAGCTACTGGCTGTGAGGGCCCGCAGGACGCTGTCCTGGGGAGCCTTGGCCGCGCACCAGCCGCCTCGGAACGGCCTGCCCGGGTCGGGATTAGGGAACAGCCCTCGGCAGTGCCGTCCCGAAACATCAGCAACCTGAGCAGAGAGCAGCGCCCAGACGCCAGGTGCTCTCGCCCTCCTGCCCCCGCCTCCCGCCCAGGAATCTGGTGCATGGCGCCCGCCGCACTGCTGCCCCCGAGCTGCTGGCCTCGCCCGAGTCTGCGTGAATTCTACTCCAGCATCGTCAACAACTAAGAAAATACGCTCACAACCCAGACCCCTCGCTCTCACCTTACGGCGGGGGGCGGGGGGGGGGGCGGGGCAGGACCGCCAAGCTGTCTGCGTGGGTCACCCGCAGGCCCACGCCCCCAGGAGCGCCGGGACAGCTGCAACCAAGGAGCAAAATGACAGGGGACCAGAGTCCCTTCAAGCTGTCATTGTGGTGACATTCGGAACAGACTCTAAGGCGGTAACAGAATCTCAAGTGGCAACTTTTTTAAGAACCAGATTTCTGACTAGAAGACAAGCCCCTCACCACCTGCATGTGTGTCTTAGATTTTTCTGCGCAAGGAAAGGCTGAATTTTTCAACGTTAGGAGAATAAGTAATAAAACTAAAATGAATGTTCATAATACACTGTCTGCAGCTCTTAGCCAACACTCAGCATCCTCCAGGTTCCAGCTTGCTGCCCCCGGGATGGCTGCCCCCACCCTGGCCTCATGCCGCCCCACCCCCTGCCCTGTGCTGCCACCACCTGGCCTCATGCCACCCCTGCCCTCCACCCTGTGCTGCCACCACCTGGCCTCATGCCACCCCCACCATCCCCCGGCCGCATTCCAGCATCACCCCAGCCCCATGCCGCTCCCACCCCTGGCCCCGTGCCAGCGCCTCTGTGCCGCCAGCGCTAGGGCCTGTATAAAGGGCAGCGGTGGCTGGAGGAGCAGACCCGCGTCTGCGAGAGGCCAGGAGGTGCAGATGGACTGTGGCACCAGCAGCGCTCTGGGCACAGGTCTGACGTTTCCCAACACGGCAAGTTGCAAGGACAGCCAGGTTCTGGCCCCGGAGCTGGCGCGATGGCCGTCCACTCCAGGCGGGGACCCGAGATGCTGCCAGGAGCCCCCGCACCCCAGGTGCGTGGTCTTGGGGGCTGGCTGCTTTTTCCCGTGAACGCAGACATTTCACAAGCCCAGAAAGGCTTAGCTTTCGGCAAAGGTCAACGATGGAGAATGGTCTTTTCTTCTCAGGAATGAAGACACCTGGCAGCTCAGGTGACAGACACCTGGCCCCCACAGTACCTGCCAGGCCATGGTCAGCCCAGCATCCCAAGAGGTGCTTGACCCTCAATGTAACCTGCTGGCAACTCCCCCCAACCCCCTATACACACGCTCTGAGCATCCCCGGCTCCTCGCCACCCCGGAGAGAGGTCTGATGTACCCTGGGAGCACGTTTGGCTGTGAGAATGAAACCAGTAACCCCGTCCGGACTCCACATGAACTTACAGGCGCCTTCTTGTCGATGGGCTTGATGACAAACTTCTTGTCATTGAAAGAGATGTTCCTGATCTCACTCCACGGGAAGCCAATCTTTGGGGTCAACCTGAGGTTAAAAGCGGTCAGATGTTAGATGTGCTGGACTGACCCAGAGGGTTTGCAAAATCTGCTCCTAGTTGTCTCTGTTCAACGTGTACAAGTATAAGGCTTCCCAGGAGGCATCACATGGGAGTGTCCCACGCATCCTGGAAGGCAGGGGGCTGTCCGCAAGGCGCAAGCGTAGGGAACCCTGTCCATTCCCTCTCGTCTTTCCAGTCACCCTGGCTTGTGATCTCGAGGTCATCTTTGATGTCCAGCCCCGCACATCCTTGCACCCTTGTTTGAAATGCCTCTCACAACCATCGTCTGCAACCCACCCTCCTCACATCAGCATCCGCATTCCGCCCTTCCCGTGGCGACAGCCGAACTGAGTTCCTCGGCTCCAGCATCTATGTCAGCCGAATTGTCCGATTACTGTTCCAAAATGTCAGCAGGGCGGTTTCCTGCTGCCCAGGCAGGACCAGCCGCGAGCAGTGAGCCTGTGAGTGCGGACGGTCCAGGACTCGGTCCCTCGCCAGCTCCTCAGGTCACTCCACCCCCCCTCTCGCCCCCGACGGCAAGAGGTTCTACGGGAGGAAAGCCACAGCCCTCCCCTTGGCAGTCCCAGCTTCCTGGTCCCCCCAGACTCTCTACGCAGGGTTTCCTGGAGGCCCCTGGAAGGGCTCCCTCCTGCTCTCCTCCCGGCCCGACCTGCACCACTGGCCGCCCTTCCTGTCCTCAGGTCGCCCCCCTTGGCCCGCACTCTCCTATGTGCAAACTACTGCTGCCTTATCACGGAGCTCTGAAAACCAGGTCAGCTTTCTCGTGGCAAAGAGCACGTCTTATGTCTTCCCCGAGCTCTGCTGAGTGGCTGCTCCTGAGAAGGAGGCCTCGGGTGGGTCAGGCCCACCACTTGCTTGTGGCTTTTGTCTAGATGGTCCGGCCACGGCTGCAGGTGGGCACTGAAGGCCTCCATTCCTGTCCTGTCGCCTCCTTTTCCTTCAGCTCGGTTAGGATTTGCTTTTTCAGTCAGGTGCTCGGGTGCCGGGCACGCCCAGGTCTACACTGTTGTGCCTTCCTGAGGAGCCGAGGGCGTGTGCGGGGCACGTGTTCCTTCCTGTGTCACCTCCACATTCTGACCGCACCAGACCACACTCCTCACGCAAGCCCCACACTGTCCTCCTTGGTCACTAGAGCCCACTACGGGCTGAGACCGGCTATGTAATCAGCAGCGCGCGGACGTTTATCATATGAGTTCAAGACCACATGCTCTACTTACCTCCTGATGCCACCCATTCCTCCAGCATGTCACCATGGACACCCTTTTAGAAGGAACACAGGTCCTAAGCCACCACTCAAGGACATTGCCATCAAAACTGGGCTTTTCCCAGATGCATAAAAACTTCCCTGGCGCCCGACCAGGGACTGAGTTCTGCAACCAGGGGCTGAGTTCTGAGGAACAGGGACTGAGCTTGGGGAAACTCAGTGGCCAGGTGAACGGAGGCCCCCTTGAGGCACGTGCAGAGAGAGAGTAGAGAACCAAAAGTGACAGCTGAAGGCAAACGCAGGGGAGGGAGCCGAGTTCGGTAAGGGAGCCGAGTTCGGTAATTACTGGGTGTAAAACATGGGACAATGCTTAGTAGAAGCATTTTTAAATTTCTTTGCCCTGGGGCTGAGTATGCCATGGCTGTGCCAGCTCCCCACATGTGGCGCCCAAACAGGGCCTGAGTTCGGGGAGAAATGAACAGTGGTCAGGTAAAAGAAGGCTCCCTTGAGAATCTAGGGAGAAGTGTGGTACTATTCACTCGGTGTAAACACTTGGGAAATTCAGGATCCCAGGAGGGGGATCATTAAAAACAATGCTTACTGGCGCGTTTTTAATTTCCTAAGGGGATCAGGTGGTAAGAAATGAGCTGCAGGAGCAGTGCCGAGGGCTGCTCGTTTCCATGCCCCAGGGGCTAAGGACAGGAAGCTGTGAAGGGACTTCCCATGGGGTGGACGGGGCTGATTTGCTGGGACTGGTAGGAACTCAGTACCAAGGCCAACCTTCCAAACAGCCTACCCCAGGGGACTAGTTTTGCATCAACCACATCTCTGCATCGGCGGCATCTTACCACACAAGTGACCGAGGTAACAACACGGAGTCAGCTGAAGAAGATGACGACTGAGGCCGAGCAAACGTTAGAAAAGCAAGTGGAAGCTCTGCTAGTGTTGGCCAACTGCCAGTTTTCTGTGAAATCTTGCGGAGCTAAATATAAGGACTCCGACTGAGATATCCTAAAAACGTTAACATGCTTGTGGTTTGATTTTGCACTGGTATTGCTGTGTTATTAGCCAGAGTTGTGTTCTCTCTTGTTGCTGCATTAATGTTGCTGAGTTGAATGGTTTGTTAATGGCCAGAAGTTTGTTTTGATGTTTTGATGATGCTGTTTAGAATTTGATAACGTAAATAAACATGTTTATAAACAAAAGAAAAAGGGGGGATATATGGGGAGCGGCTACAGTATTTTGGACAGGTTCAAGCCTTGGACTGGGGAGAAGGCACAGTCCTCTCGTTGCCACGTGCAAGTCCCAGCTGGAGGGCAGAGCCTTCCCAGCACAATTAGCCAACAGCTATAGCTGTGAGCTTGAGCCTGAGGTCCAAACACGTGGCCCCATGCGCCTGAGTGATGAGTTCAGGGGCAGGTAGCTGAGTGGGGTGGAAACCCATGGGAGTGCTGTGAACATCTTCATCACGCCCCTACTTTGCCTCGTGGCATCTGCTATAAAATAAAGGCACGGCGTGTGGGTGCTGGCGCTGTCCATCGGAGGGGCAGCGTCCCACCGAGACCCAGCTTTCATTCTCACGTCTGTCTTTTCTCAGTCCTTCACCACCCCCACTCAGGGTCACTGAACCAGACTGAACTGGCATGGCACATAAGGCGCCCTGGGGCTCAGCATGCCATGGCTGTGCCAGCTCCCCATACTCCCCATTTAGAAATGAGCAGGGGAGGGGTGGAATTTTGCCTACCAACACGTTTAAATAAAAACTAGTGGGCAATGTAGTCTTGCTATGGCAACAAGGCCAGGTCAAGGCAGTGCGTGCCTGTATGTGTGTGTGTTTGGGGCGGAGGGGAGGTGGCTCTGAATGCCGAGGCGTCTAAGCCTGGCACGTGGCTCTGTGGGACACAGTGGTCACACACACCTGGAGGAATGGTGTCAAGGCACTGCCGGGGGGTGGCTTAAGTGTCACACCTTCTCAGGGCACGTGCTTTCCCGGGGCCCTGTCCCACAGGGGCTGCCGTGTCCCCCAGCACTCCGACACACGCAGGGAGTGGTCATTCCAGCTTCACATGCGGGAGAGCTAACTGTTAGAGGCGACTCTGTGTTCGGCCCAGGAGCCCTGGGAAGGAACGCAGGAGGTCCCGGTCCCGTGTCCTCTCAGGCAAAGGCCCATGAGTGACACCAAGAAGTTCCCTCAGAACATGAGAGCAATCCCTGTAGCAGGGAGCCTGTGGCTGCCGCCCGGTTCCCAGCCACCGGGGACCACGAAGATCAGCTGACCAGCTGCGAGCAAAGGCGTCGCTCCTGCAAGGCTGCCAGCAGGGCCTCCCGGGCGCGGCTGGAGTCGGTCCTTTAGACTCTTTTTTAAAGAGTCCACACACAGGACGTGAGCAGGGAAGGACCCACTGACTTAAAGGGTTTATACGTAGGCCGCACATTTAACAAACAAAATGATATTCCTGAATAAGAGGGACCAGAGCTCCTCCGAGCGCTGATTCCAGGCCTGGAGGGAAAGTGCAGGAGGGTCCTGGGATGCTGCGAAGGGCGCAGGAAGTGCTCGACCACAAGGCTCAGAGCCCAGAGACTAAACAAGCACCGAGAGCTCCTGCCAGAGACTACGGAGAAATGGCCGAGGGAGACGCCCCTTCCCCTAGCTTTCCAGTGACCATGTGAACAAACGCTCTCCTTGAAATCGGCATTTCTCAAATACCCTTGTTCTTGCAAGACCCGCAGGGCATGCTAGAAGGAAAGTGTGGTGAGAATCAGGGTGCTTCCAGTGTCAGTGTCCCCCAAACACCCGCATGGGTTGGGAAGGGGAGGAAGTGCTGGAGGAGGAGCGCAGCAGGCACCGCCTGACCATGACCAGCACAGGAAGGAGGTCCTGGCATCACTGCCACCACGCAGGCCTCGGGCACGCAGGAAGACAGCACAGCACGCCTGTGGCATCCTTGCCAAAATGCCAAACTCACCCCGCTGGTGTGGCTCAGTGATTGAGCATCAACCTATGAACCAGGAGCTCATAGTTCAATTCCCAGTCAGGGCCCATGCCTGGGTTACGCGCTCAATCCCCAGTGGGGCCAATCAAGGACTCTCTCTCATCATTGATAATATCTCCCTCCCTCTCTCTGAAATCAATAACAAATATATTCTTTAAAAGTACCAAACTTGAGCCCTAACCGGTTTGGCTCAGTGGATGGAGTGTCAGCCTGGGGACTCAAGGGTCCCAGGTTCGATTCCGGCCAAGGGCATGTGCCTTGGTTGTGGGCACATCCCCAGTGGGGAGTGTGCAGGAGGCAGCTGATCGATGTTTCTCTCTCATCGATGTTTCTAACTTTCTAATTCTCTATCCCTCTCTCTTCCTCTCTGTGAAAAATCAATAAAATATATTTTTTAAAAAAAGTACCAAACTTGAATGTGACTGAGAAAAAAGACCCAAGTTGAGGAACTTTCTAAGTTAATGGTCAGTACTTTCAAGCATGAAGTGGGTGCCTAACAGGCTTCTCCTTGCAAACTGTCGTGACAGACTCATACTGTCCCAGATGGAAGGAGGCTGGGCTTGTGTGCCCACTAAGTGCTTGGGGCAGGAGAGTAAGGACAGCAGTTATGGCGGGGGACAGCCGGTTATGGCAGGGGATAGCCGGTTATGGCGGGGAACAGCCGGTTATGGCGGGGGATAGCCAGTTATGGTGGGGAACAGTGGTTATGATGGGGGACAGTGGTTATGATGGGACAGTGGTTATGATGGGGGACAGTGGTTATGGCAGGGGACAGCGGTTATGATGGGATAGCTGTTATGATGGGGGACAGCGGTTTTGATGGGATAGCGGTCATGATGGGGGACAGTGGTTATGATGGGGGACAGCGGTTATGGCGGGAGGTGCCCACAGATGGTCAGGTCTCCTCTGGGGCCGCTGGGAGAAGGGCACATGGAATCTTTTGTATTTACTGGTTTTGAAACCATTCAAAATCTGAAATGATTTCAAAAATGAACTAAAGAATTTTAATTCAAAATATGCCAGAAGGTGATGACAACGTTGTACATCTTGACAGGAGTTTGGATTTTTACAGGCATTTGTTTGTCTAAACTCAGTAACTAGACACTTAAGAGCGAACATTTCATCATATTTAAGTTTTACATCAAATGAAAATAATGCACTGCGCCTAGTAAGCCATGTGCACGTGGGGGGGAGGGAAGGGGTGCACAGGCTGCAGCTCCCCAGGAGACGTGTGTGGGAGAGGCCTGGGCACTGCCGGGGGGAGGGGGTGGGCAGGACAGGGCAGGAGGGAGCCTCGGCGCTCACTGTGAAACCTTCCATTTAAAAGGTTTAGGGACGGTCTGGGCGGTGGGCTGGGCTGGAGATCACCATGTCCTACAGAGTGAAGAGCCAGCCCTTGGCCAGAGGCAGGGATGGAGCGCAGCCCACATGTTCACGTGGAGGGACAACTCACTAGCGTGGCCTGGAGGGGCCGCTCCCCCACCTCCCACCCTACAGCCTGCGGAGAGGCCAGGCCTACAGGCTCCTCATGGGTGGGTTGGTGTCTAACCACCACCCAAACTCTGTCAGCCTGAGGCAAACTCTGGAACTTCCCATTCGGTGGGAGGGAGGGGATGGGGGTGGGGTCTCACTGGAGTCCTGGCCACAGGGAACTTCTAGAGAGACTAAGTGACTGTTCCAGGTTCAAGTTCGAGTTCCAGAGACCAGGAGAGAACAGCCTGGCACCTGGGGTCCCCGCAGGTCTGATAAACAGACTCACAGTCAATACAACTGCTTGGTGTCCCCTCCCTTTCACTGAGCACAACACGGCACCCCCCAACCGGCCAGAATTAACATATCCTGCCAACTGAGTGTAATTTTGGAAAGTGGCAATTGTCTTTAAAGTAGCTGGTTTATTATATGCTTGAAACGTCCTCTCGAATAGGAATGAAATGCAAGTAAGAGCATCCGACAGCCCTGAGTGAGGAACAGAAGGTAAGGACACTCACGCTTGTCTTGGTCCCACCTGGGCGACAGCCCTTCCCACATCCTCTCGCTGAAAGGGTTCATGGCTCATGGAGGGGCAGGGACGGGGCGAGGCGAGCGGCCTCACCCCTCACCGACCCTCCTGGGCAAGGACTAAAAAACTAAAGAACAGGGGCGGGGAGGGATAGGTTCCTCTTGTTCTTTGTCTGGTTCTGCTGCTTTGTTCTTGGTCTGGATGCCCAGCAGCATTATGACAGCTCATGGAACCCTGTTCCCAGGCTGATAACGCTTTTCAGGGAAGGGCCTGGGTCTGCCGCTTCCCTCCCTCCCGACCCACAGGTTCAGAAAGACAAGAGCTCAGTCCTACAGGCTCCCAGTAACAGTCATGGA
>PVJC01025707.1:0-24550 GCA_004026665.1 Murina feae | reverse complement strand
TCTCTTCCCAGGCCTCAGCCGCAGGGGCGGGGGCTGGTCAGCCAGCCTGCTCCCCGAACCTGTGGCTGCCACCATGGCCTGGAACCGACCTCGGGTCACGAGGCTAAGTTTCTGCCTGTGCGTACCCTCCTCGATTTGTCTATTTCCAGACCACAGCATGGGGGCCTGCTTGCTCCTCCCACCCTGCTCCTCAGGCGGGACCAGTTTGCGGTGGGCCTCCGCCATCTTGGCTGGGCTAATTTGCATACAGCCACTCTGATTGGCTGTAGGCGTCCCGAAGGGAGGGTTAATTTTACTATTCCGCTTTTATTAGTTTATATATATATATATATATATATATATATATATATATATATATATGAAGAAAGAGAGAGAAAGAGAGAGAGAGAGAGAGAGAGAGAGAGAGAGATGACTATGAGGAGAGAATTTCTTTTATCTACGCTCTTGTTTTCTGCTTAAGATGCTGAGTACACTCTTCCTTGGTGACAAATGTCCTTGAAGGGAATGAAAAGCCTTTCATTAGGCTTTGACCAATATGATGGATATTTTCCTATAAAAGTGTGGTTCTTGGGCCAACAGTATTGACTTTATCTGAGAACTTATTAGAAAGTCAGAATTGTAGGCCCTACCTCAGACTCTGAATCTGAACCTGTGTTTTATTAAGATCTAGGTTAGCTGTATGTGCATCAGTCTGAGAAGCTGTGCTCTCAGGAATCTTTTCAGGTAACTCCACCAATTTCATAAGAAAATGGGATTTTTTGCTCTGTTTTCCTTGTTAGCTTCATTGAGACTTTATAAAAAGTGATGACTTAGTGATTTCAAATGCTGGGGGAAATGTCTGCTACCTGAATATGAATCTTCCTCCAAACAAAAACTAAAAATAGAACCACACATAATCCATGCCTTCAGCATTCGTAGGACAAAGTATATCTATCCTAGAAAAATGATCAGTAAATATTAACACAGAAAAAAGTGGTTGAAATGGAAGACAGGTAAGAGATGTCCAAAATAAGACACTGTTTACTAATTAGATTAAGTAGATGTTTTGGTTGGGGATATGAGGAGTTTCTGAAAGGGAGGTTGGCTCATTTTGCATGGACCTTTTTTGCCCTTTGCTCTTCTTTCTTCTGCCTGGAATAAGGACATGATGGTGAAGGGGTCATCTTGAGATAACTAAAGGGAAAAAAAGAGACCCAAAGACATCTCAGATGTAGCATATTGACACTACCAATATCATGTAACTTACCTTGGTACTTTTAGTTACATGAGAAAAATTAGCTCCCGTCATTTTTACTATGTTTCTGTTTTATGTAACCGAATGCTAATACATTTGATAAGCTTTTAACATAGTACCTAAACACAGTAAGCACTTGATAAATGTTTGATATTATTAATAATAAAGATTTATAATTTACATCCATTTAATGCTGATATTTTGGAAAACTTATTTACCTTTATCTTTATCTGAGTAGCTTGGACTTTTTAAAAAAGTTATAATTTTTTTAAAAAAATCAAAAACTATCTTTTACTTTCAAAACCTAAAATGAGATAGAAGAAAAATAGAAACACTTTATTGAACATTTAATTTAATTTAATCTAGGGCCTATACTAAAAGTTCTATATACACTTTCAGTCCTAATCCACACCAAAACTTTCACAAAAAGGTTTAACCTCCTTTTCACTGAAATGGGAACTAAAACTGAAATATGTTAAGTAATTCACTCAAAGCCACCTTTCTATTAAGGGGAAAGGCTATTATTAAATTTCTGTGCATCTAACTCGAAAGCTCATGTCCATAAAAAAATCACATATTAAATCATTACAGTCAATTATATATTATTTTGGTAAGAAATAACACACCTTGGAAAATAACCAAAAAAATCTGAAAAGGGTACATCGTGTCAAGAACTCCTGGAAAAGCCTGCTTTGCAGGCTGGACGAGGTCAAGGTTATCCTTCACAACAAGTCTTTCTTCATCTCTGGAAAGGATGAATGTAATTAACTGTTCCCCCAGAGAGGGTGGCATTTCAGTCTTAAACCATCCCTTTCCCAGAAGATAATCATATCAATAAACACAAGAAGGAGGGGTGGAGTTCAAAAGTCTGAGAGTCTTCAAAACGTTTCTACCCTTCACTGGTGATCCTCAAATGCTGGTATGCATCAGAATGTCCTGAAGGGCTTGTTAAAACACAGAGTGCTGGGCCTCAACCCCACGTTTTCTGAGTTCGTTAGTCTGAGAATCAGTATTTCTAAAATTATCCTGCATGACACCGATGCTGTGGTACAATAAGTAAGGATGGCAGGGAGTGAGCTGGCAGAGGTGGTGATTTTAAATAGGGCCATCAGGATAAGCCCTTCACTTTTTTTGAATTCACTTGGTGGGAGGTAGCAATCCACACTGTTTGAATTTTTGGAACAACTTAAATAAAGGAAACTTTACCAAAAGAGTGCTAAGAAATCTCTGTAATTAATGTTTGATCATTACTTAATGCAATCTCAGGCATAAACAAAAGCAAAATTATTTGGAAAACTATTTTAATGGATGTTTGTTTCTTGGAGTTCTGACTCATTCAATCAAGGTCTTACAAACAGAAGCCATGAATTACTTAGGGTCTGTAGGGAGAACAACTCTTTGGCAAGGAATTCCTATAAAACAGACATATTATACTAGCTTAACCATTATAAATTAGTAAATGTAATATAAGACAGGCTTTTAACAGCTACTTTAATAGTCATTTAAGCTATAGAGTTCATACATTATTTCTGAAATCATGGTTTAACGCTGGTAACACCTTGCTTGTCTAGAGCTAAGAATACTGTTGAGGAGCTACTAGTACAACTCACTTGATGCAAAAAGGAGGTGTTTCTATCCAAGATCATTAAAATGGGACTTTAAGATTTTTAACAAAGAGAGAATTTTGGGCCACTTTCTCTCTCAACTGATAGACAATCTCTGAGTCAAAGCAGACAAACAATAATACCAAAAAAATGAGGAACATCTGATCTATGACAGCTGAGATTGTAGGATGGACAGAACAAGGAAGTAAATAGCTCTCAAAGGCACTGGATGGAGCATTGCATGTGCTTATCTCTTAGGAAGTGTTTACTTCCTCAGCTTGTTTTGAGATGTCAGCTTCCTGACTTTGCCTCCATAGGCTCATCTTGGCTTTATCCTTGAACCAGTTCTCATCTGAGCCCAGAATGAGTTCTGTCAATACGGAGGCATCTTGATGGCATGCTCATTAGCCTTGCACTGAAAGTGTCTTCACTTACCATATGCCTGAATCAAAATCCTTACAATTGCAGTGCTGCTCAGTTTTGGCAGATTTTGAGTTTTTTGTTTGTTTACTTGTTTGGAGTTTTCCTGGCTGTTGAAATTCTGATGGTAGGATTGTATTTGTGAATCCCAGCCCAGGGGCTGGAACCTACTACCAACGGATATACCAGCTTCATTCTGGTATCTCACTCGCCTAGATTTGCGAATATGAAAAGAATTGGGAATCCTCATTACTGCATTCCACACTCTAGTCACAATATCAACTCATATTTCTTGCCAGCCATGTGTTGGAATATCACCTATTATACAAAAGCAAACCTAGCCCTAACTGGTTTGGCTGAGTGGATAGAGAGTTGGCCTGCGGACTCAAGGGTCCCAGGTTCGATTCCGGCCAAGGGCATGTACCTTGCTTGAAGGCACATACCCAGTGGGGAGTGTGCAGGAGGCAGCTGATTGATGTTTCTAACTCTCTGTCCCTCTCCCTTACTCTCTGTAAAAAATCAATAAAATATATATATTTTTTAAAAAAAAGAAAACCCAAGTTTAAGGATGAAAAGATAAGAGACAGGGATCCTTTAATGAAGCACAATACTAAAATAGTATGTTTATTATAAAGAATGTTATGGATAGCGGTGATTGTGGAAACAGGACTAGAATAGCTGTGTACCATGCACAAGCAGGTACACCATAGAAAGAGCTCCTTCCTAATTAGTTACTATACTTTCCAGCATATAAGACAACTTTTTAACCCAGGAAAATCTCAAAAATCTTCTCGAACGAGAAGGTTAGTGAGAGAAGTGACCCAACTACCTCCTCTACTTTCTTTCTCTACCATTTCTACCATTTCAGCAGTTTTTGTCTCAACTTTTGAGAAGATTTTCCTGGGTTAAAAAGTCATCTTATACGCCGGAAAATACAGTATTCTCCAAATAGTCTCATTGCAAGAGCCATCTCAGTCGAGCAGAACAGCTTATCCTCCTGATAGGATCCAGACTAGAGTGAAGACACTGAAGCAGACCATGTGGCAGAACACCTCCCCTTGCCACGAGGGAAGCCAAGGCTTTGAGAAAAGGTAGAAGAGACCTGAGAATGAGGACATTGGTGAGAATTCATATTTGCAAAAGGCCAAGTACTTTACCTTGCTTTACTTAATGATCACAATACTTTACAGGGTAGAATTATGCCAGGTAAAGTAAAACATTAGAGCAAAGGTATTGGTGAAATAATAAGAAATATGTGTATTGATCTCTGCTCCTGGTTCCTACACAGAGATCCCAGAACGCTTTTAAATAAATAGCGGTGCTGGAGACTCTTTTGTTTCAGTAATTATATCTTGTCCCTGGTTTGTGACACAGAGCTCCTAAGACCTTTGGAATTTCCTTAGTGATTGAAGCATCTGACAGAGTTCCTAAATCTCTTTAAATTTCCTGGGTGATGGGAATGTCATTTGTTTTAGTTGGCAACCCTTTGGGAATTCCTGAAAGGGTCTGGTCATCAGAAAGACCAAGCCATGCTTAGAAACTTGGAGTGTTCCTCCCGTTATTCTCTGGGGAGGGGAGGGGGACCGGAAATAAAGCTATTAATCAGGCCTATGCAATGAAGCCTTTATGTAAAATCCCAACAGTATTGAGTTCAGAGAGTTTGCAGATTGGTGGACATATTTGTGCGCCAGCAGGATGGTGCACCACCAACTCCACAGGGACAGAAGCTCCCTTACTCAAGACCTTTCCATATTTTACCCTATTTATAGCCTTATCTGGCTGTTCATCTGCATCCTTTATTATGTAACAAACTAGAGGCCCAGTGCACAAAAATGTGTGCACTGGGGTGGGGTGTCCCTCAGCCTGGTCTGTGCCCTCTTACAATCTGGGACCCCTCGGGAGATGTCCACCTGCTGGCTTAGGTCCGCTCCCGGGGGGATCGGGCCTAAGTTGGCAGTCAGACATCCCTCTGGCACACCGGGGCCCATAGGCAGATGTCTACTTGCCAGCAGGGAGAAGGCCTAAGCTTCAGTCAGACATCCTTGGCACTGCTAAGGAGGCAGGAGAGGCTGCCACCACCACCTCTGTACTGGCAGCCATCAGCCTGGCTTGTGGCTGAGCAGAGCTCCCCCTATGAGAATATACTGACCACCAGGAGCAGCTCCTGCATTGAGCATCTGCTCCCTCGTGGTCAGTGTGTGTCACAGTGACCAGTCATTCCCAGTGGTTCTACTGTTAGGGTCAATTTGCATATTATCCTTTTATTGTATAGGACTAGTGGCCTGGTGTACAGGTTCATGTACATTGAAGGGAAATTAATTCAAAGAAATATTTTAATATTGCTATTCGCCCTTTCTCTATAATAGAAGTGTCAACCAAATTCACTATTGACAATGACAGATCAAAACACATTCATGCGACCGGCACCAGCAAGAGCTTTATAAGTATAGTGCATGCGCAAGTCGACATTTATTTTTAAATTGACAGTGTACATCATACGTACCAGCTGGTTGGCCGGTCAATCAGCCAGTCGGACAAGCGGACGGTCAGTCACTTAACCTTTTATATCTATAGATTGGTAAACATCAGTTAAATGTTTTCCCTGAGTTCTGCTCAGGAAATAATTGAATCCAAGGAGGGAGTTGTAGAAACTTCTGATTTGTGGACAACTCAGACGGAAGTTGTTGGTAACCTGAGGACCTACTACTTGCAATTGGCATTGATGTGGGGATGAGCAGTCCTGTGGAACTGAGCTCTTAACCTGTGGAGTCTGTACTAACTCCAGTTAGCGTCAGAATTAAATTAAATTGCAGGATACCCAGCTGGTATCAAATAATTGGTTGGTGTGTAAAAAAAACACACACCCTCAAATCTGGTGTCAGAAGCATTGTATGTAGGAATAAAGGAGAAACAGAGAGATTTCTCATACTACTACTTTTATCTCCACTTGAAATATAGAAAAAGTGATGCTGTTCCCAGTCATGGAGCCAGTAAGCTGATGCAACTTAAGTGAAAAACCTTGAACTCCTTCCTTGAACTTTTTTCTTGCATGCCATCCTTTTTCCTTCCCTTCCTCCTCCTTTTCATCCCATTCACTCTCCCTCTCCCTCTTGTTCAATAGTCTTCACATTATTATGCCTCCTAACATCCTCAGACATCTATCTGCTCTTCCTTCTTACTATTACCACAGTATTAACCCTTTATCACTTCCCTCCTGAGTATGAAATTGTCAACTAGCTAGTGTGCTGGCTCCGTGATAAATCATGAAAATTTAAATCTAATTATTTTTCTCATTTGCTTAAAATTATTTCATTGCTCTCCATTATTTCCACAATAAAGTCTAAGCTCCTTTCAATGACAACCCAGGCATTCATAAATCAGTCCCTGCCCTCATTTCTCCCACACCCCCTCCTTGAATAAATGTTTGTGCATGAACAGACACACAGACACATAGTTTTTCAGCCACTGGAAGGTGATGTCTCAATAAACCATGCACTTCCATGGCTCCTCATGCTGTTATGCTCTTTGCTCATCTAAAAAGCCTCTTCATCTGGTTTCATACATAGCAC
Organism: Murina feae; assembly: GCA_004026665.1. Taxonomy (NCBI): domain Eukaryota; kingdom Metazoa; phylum Chordata; class Mammalia; order Chiroptera; family Vespertilionidae; genus Murina; species Murina feae. The sequence goes on along the minus strand of PVJC01025707.1, from coordinate 17,723 downwards.
TTTTCAAGATTTTACTTAAGGGGGAGTTCAACTTCATATGAATAAACTATGCAGGAAGGCACTTTCTATTCTCTTCCCTCATTAATTTAGTGCATTTCTTAAAATGAGCACATCTTATCACATTGCCATAATTAATTTCTCCATTTAATTCTGACTCTCCTTCCCCCACCCCCATGACTTTTGGCCCCTCAAAACCACATACTATGTCCTAATCATTTTAATACTAGAGGCTCAATGCATAAAATTCATGCAAGGGGCTTGGCCCCCTTGCAGCCACGGCAGCTTGCCTTGGTCCTCACAGACCCAGCTTCATCCAGAAGGATGTCTGGTCTAATTAGCATATTATACTTTTATTATTATAGAGTCTCAGTAATTGTGACTGCTTCTGGTTCACAGTAATTACTCAACAAATACCTGAAGAATGGATGGACAGATGAATAAATGAATAAATGAGAAGTAGTATAGGACAATTAAGTAAAATTTGGGGGCCAAAGAGACCTGGGTGTGAGATCCAGCTCTTCAAGGGATTTTGGATAAGGTACTTAATCCACTTAGATCCCATTCTCTACTATGTAAATTTGAATATTGGGGAAATAGTACTCCCTAACTCACAGGGAAATGGTAGGGATTAAATGAAATAATGCATGTAAAGCACTTAACATAATCCCTGGCATGTAAAAGTTTTCATTAAGTGCTATTATTTTTATTATGAATGGAAATAACTTAGTTCAAATATACCATAGACATGAGATTGAACAAAAATTATTGAAGAGGGATGGTTGTTTAGAAGAAGAGGAACTCAAAACTTTCTTTGAGGAAAAAAGGAAGATAAAGTGGAGAATAGATGAAGGTGGGGAAGGTCATTTGAGGCTCTTCAGTTTAAGCATATTGCCCAATATCACTGTTTAAAGCTATTTTAAGCAGCCCATTGGAAAGGACATTGGGTTAAGACACTGCTTTTATTGCTCAAGAAATCAAGGTTGTTCTTTGGTGTCAAACCAAACCAAACAGGAACAGCTCTGAATTTGTCTTAAATAATATTCCTTTCTCTAAACAGTTCTGACACTAAGCATAAAAACAACTTGATCTTTATGAGAACCAGAGAGATCCTGTATTTTCACAGTACTTTTATTTTATTTTATTTTCTTATTTTTAATTTCTTTGTTGATTAAGATATTACATATGTGTCCTTATCGCCCCATTACCCCCACTCATTCCCTCACCACCCTGCTGTCTGTGTCCATTGGTTAGGCTTATATGCATGCCTACAAGATCTTTGGTTGATCTCACAGTACTTTTATACACACGATGTTTAAACTTTCCAGAGTGAATGCATCATATTTTGTTGGCCTAACTGCTGAAATGATTGCAAGTCACTTGTGAGTAAGAGTATGCCAAATGTCCTACACCATTTTACATCTCCAAGGATCAGGGTATTTGCAGCTACCTTCTAGTCTAAATGCATTTTAACCCTAAGTCCTTCAAAGTTACTAACAATGACACCAGCTAAGGAATGATCAACAAAACTTGTTTCATTATCTCCATTTCTTCCCTCTAATTTATAAATCAGCATTTTCTTCTTTTAGATCACCCTCCTCTTTCTGTCTCTCATGAATGGCCACCCCTATTCACGTTCTAAGAATTTTCATGTCACGCTGTTCTTAGTTACATGATTAGAATGGACGTGCCTGGCTTTAGCAATGGGACAAGTGCAAGTTCACGAAAGTAATAATATGATCAGTGAACAATATGTTTTAGAAAAATGTTTTCCACCACCATTGCAAGTAACATTTTTTACAAAATATATTTTAATGATTTTTTACAGAGAGGAAGGGAGAGGGATAGAGAGTTAGAAACATCGATGAGAGAAAAACATCAATCAGCTGCCTCCTGCACACTTCCTTCCCACTGGAGATGTGCCCACAACCAAGGTACATGCCCTTGAGCGGAATCGAACCTGGAACCTTTGAGTCCGCAGGCCAATGCTCTATCCATTGAGCCAAACCAGTTAGGGTACAAGTAATGTTTTTTAAAATGGCTTTCCCTTAAAACTTGGGTGCGTGCATGCACGCGCACACACACATACATTCAAGAACTAGTTCTTCATGATTAATTTTCCCTTTTTAATTTTTTTATCTTTCCCTTTTTTAAATAAAGAATACCTTTTACCTTTTACTGTGGGCCATTATCTATTAGATGTCTCTTAGTAACAAGATGCTTCATGTTATAAATACTATGCTAACTAGAGAACCCACCTCAATCCAAATTACCACAGTCCTTCATCAGCTACATTAACCAGTGTCGAGTGAGTCTCATGGAAAGGTTGGCTACAATATGCTGTGTGAATAACACTCTGTAACACTACGTAACATAGGGCAAATAACTTGCTTCTTCACCCGTGCGTTAGCTCTTAAAACATCTCTCTCACTAAGAAAGACTATATCCATAGAAAAGATCTCAGAATAAATACTGTGCAGAGATAAAAGCAACAAACAGTAATGGTTTGATTAAACATTCAGTTTTCCAGAAATTTTTGTGTGTTACGATAGGTGAAGTTTCTTTGTTTTTAGTTATCTTCAACAATGAATCAATGAGAATATACTTGAAAGTGAATATAAATGAGAGTAAAGGAGTATATTTAAAAGGATGAATAATCCAAAATTTGCTTAAATTAGATTGAGACACACACAAATCCCTGCCTGCTTGTATTTGTTCATAGGCCCTTACCATCGCGTTCTCTTCTCCTTCCCTGGCAATTTTCACAGTGGCATTGCTTCCATGCCCATGCCCTTCCCTGGACCAAAGCAACACTCTGTGGGCACAGCATAAATAGAATTCTATTTTCCCCCCTCTCTTCCACTAACACCCTCTAAAGTTCTACTGCCAAACTAGACATTAAATGGGCAATGGGAAGATGTAAAGTTTAGTATTATTTAACTCAAAGAAACAAACTCTATTTAATTTAGGATTTTATATAAATATTACTCAGACCCAGAAATCTTTAATTAGCATGCTTTCATTTGATGCTTTAGAGAACTGAACCTCATAACAATGTTAAATGGTCACCAAAGCAGTGTGCCACACTAGTGTTTAGTAATAATCTAGAAATATGAATAAACAAACTTCCCTATGTATTAATAAGGGCAGATTGACAAAAGTTATCTAATCTAATAAAAGAGTAATATGCAAATTAACCATCTCTCCGGGATGCCTATGCCACACCCACCAACCAAGCCATGCCCACCAGCCAATCAGAGTAGCTGTATGCACATTAACCCAGCCAAGGTGGCGGCCAGCAGCCAGGGAGCTAGAGTAAACAGCAGGCTTCCATTGCAACTGCCTGCCTAGGCTGGCTAAGCCTCTGCTCACGGTAACAATGTTTCAATTATAGAAGCCACGGAGCTGAAACAAACAGGAGGCTTCCTTACCTGCCTAGGCCTCGGCTCAAAGCAACAGTGTTTCAATTATAGAAGATAAAGCCTAGAAACCTGATTCCAGCCAGCCTGGCTGGGACCTTGGGTCAATGGGAGCTGTGGGCAGCCTGAAAGCCTGAAAACGGCCCTCAGCCCCTCATCCAGGCTGGCCAGGCACCCCAAAAGGGACCCAAACCCTGAAGGAGATGTGGCCAGCCTGAAAATGGCCTTCAGCCCCTCACCCAGGCTGGCCAGGCACCCCAGTAGGGACCTAAACCCTGAACGGGCTGTGGGCAGCCTCAAAACGGCCCTCAGCCCCTCACCCAGGCTGGACAGGCACCCCACTAGGGACCCAAACCCTGAACAGGCTGTGGGAAGCCTGAAAACGACCCGTAGACCCTCACCCAGGATGACCAGGCATGCCAGCAGGTGGACATCCCCCGAGGGGTCCCAGACTGCGAGAGGGCACAGGCCAGGCTGAGGGCCGCCCCCCCCCCCCCCCCCCCCCGAGTGCACAAATTTTTGTGCACCGGGCCTGTAGTGCTGATATAAGAGCTATCATCCAAGATGGATAAATAATCTATTTCCCTAAGATTCTGGAAATGGACAAACCTAGTTAATTCCGTATACAATTTTAAATGAATAATAACAAAACCTGCAGTTAGAATGGAGTACTCCTATGTGTAAACTGGGTTTTAAGTATGTTTTTAATTCATTTAATCGTCATAACACCCCTGAGTGTAGGCTTTGTTAACACTCCTTTGCACACAAGTGGAACTGAAGCACAGAGGGTTGTCTCAGGTCACATCAGATGGCGAGGTAGTCTGCTTCAAATTCTGCACTCTCAACTGCTGTAATATGGTGCGTGTGGCATCTGTAGATGAGTTTTATTCTTTTAAGCCACAGATACCAAAAGAAGATATCTACCCCAAGGAGCAGACATTGGCAAAAGACTGTCACATGCTATCTCTCTTAAATATTAGAATGGATCACATCACCATCCGAAAAGTAACCTAAGAACAAGAAGAAAACATATAAGGCCATGCAGCTAAGAAAACCTAGGAAATAGCAGCAAACAGGTCACCAGTTGAGAAACCTCTGTGATTCCCCTCTTCAAGCAAAAGTATCGGGCAGACAGTAGCCTAAAGGAAGAAAAGCAGGCATCACTGGCCTCTGCAAAAAGCCATTTTTTAGGAAAAATGCAGATAGTCATGCATCAATCACTTCAGGCACCTCCATCCTTCCTGTTAATATGTACATGGAAGAGGAACATATTAATACCAGGCTATTAGGGGGGAAAGTTATCCTAGAAAGAGAAATTCAATGAATACTTGAATAAACTGCCCAACCAATTAAAGAAGGAATCATTTAGCATAGTGATTAGTTTTGATAAAAAATGTGTGAACCAAACTTTAGCTCTTTAACTTGGTGACCTTTCATTTTTATTTACTATATTAGTTTATTCATTCTTTAGCCTCTTGCATACTAAGTAGTAAAGAGTGTCAGACATTCATGGAGTAGAGGGAAGCTTCCCCAGGAAGGATCAAGATAGCAGCATCTATCAGCCTTTAGGAAGAGGATGCCTGATTGAAAACAAAACAAAAATCCCTGGTAACTCTTTATTCTCTGCAAAGATGAAGGACTATTCCTTCAACCAATAAGTACACCTGTGGCATCTAAGAGAGTCAAGGTCTACTCCCATTTAGAAAGTACCAGGAGATAAGACTTCTCATTACTATAAAGACAGTACAGAGGAATCTGTGGAAAGGGCTAAAACCACATCTAGCACATGGACAGTTGAAAGCCACTTATTACAATATGAATAAACCCATGCATTTTTAAAGAGTAGAAACAGGAAACCAGATGGACACTCAGAGTGTCTGTGTCTGTTGATACAGCATCAAGCAAAGAGAAACACAGGGCCAGACACTGACGCAGACAGTTTGGTTTGTACTCTCAACGGTTCCCAGCCACAGCTGGCTGCAATTGCAAGCAAGTCTTTTTTTTCTCTGACCCAGCTGTGCAGAGCCTGGGACATTATATTGCAAAAGATGCCCAAATTAGTTAGGCTAAGTTATCCTGGCTTTTTCAGAAATCTTAAGAAAGAGCACATTTTGTCTTTGTCCTCCCAAATCTCCCCCATTACTTACTTGCCACCTCCCTTTTCAATACCCAGTCACCCCTATTGCTTACTTGGGATATTTTCTAGACTGAATGAAGGGCAGAATCTCGGAGTCTTGACTAGATGGAGGAAGTAGTAAATCTCGAAATCGTTCTGTCAAAAGAAAAATGAACACGAAGCTGTAAAAAAGTCATGAAAATAATTTTAAAATAGTATTATTTCCTCTTCTCTCACATTTGTTAACTATTTGTGTATAATTTATTAGAAGTTTACTCACTGTTCTCTATACTACTAAATCCTATCTATTTTCACTTTAATGACCATATGTCTTTTTATTATTAACATATAACAACTGCGAATATAAAAATACCAAGTATTTACTAGTAGAGACCAATAAAATCTTATAATTGAAAGATTAGATAAAATATATATGACCAATAAATGTACCAAGAGATGCACAATCTCATTAGTAACCTGTGAAATGCAAATCAAAATCACACACCTTTAGATAGCATTCACGTTATATGGCATGCAATTGACAGAAATTAATCTCACAAGACCAAGTGTTAGAAAAAATATGGATCAATGTGAGCTTTCTATGTTTCTGGTGGGAATGCAAGTTGGACCAATAGCTTTGGAAAAACGATTTGGCATTATCTTTTAAGCTTAACCCTTGCATATACTATGAGCCAGTATTTCCATTCCCAAATATAGACTCTGAAGAAACCTTCAAATATGTCTCAAGCAGCAAGTAAAAAATGTCCACAACTACATAATATAAACAATTGAACTACCCATTGACAGGAGACTGGACAATTTGTGGTATATTCACACAATGGGATATTAATTGAAATAAAACTGAATGCAATCAGTTATAAATAAAAACATAGTGAATCATATTAGAATGATGTTGAGTGGAAAATAGCAACAGAATACATATATAGAAGGATATCATTCTTTTGTTGAATTAAATAAAAAACAATTAAGCAATGTATTGTTTAGGTATGTTATATATGAAAACACACATAAACAAACCAATGATAAAAGGAATAATGGCATACAACTCAGGATAACAGCTACCTTTTAAGCAGAGTAAGGACATTAAAAAAGCAAAGGTATAGCTATTAATATTTCACATGTATTAAGTGAAACATCATAAATGAGTGAATAAAAACCAGGAACTGTCCAATAACAATATTAGCCCATGAACCAAGAATCTATATGATAAAAGGCCTGTGGCCCCAGCACCATAAAGACAAAAGACCAGCGTGGGTGGCTGCACGCAACAGTGGGTGAGGCTGCGCAATTTCATGCACTGTGCTTCTAGCTTGATTAATAAAATTCTGTCCTTATGCATTTGGTAATGAAGGGAGGAGGGAGGAGGTGAAGAGAGAGGGAGAAAGAGAAAAGGCAGGGAGGGAGGAAGGAAGAGAGAGGAGTGAGATAAGGAGGAAGGAAGAAAAAAGAAAATGAGAAAGAGAAAAAGCAAAGCAGAGAAAGGAAGAATCCCCAGTCCTACCTTAGTTCTAGTTAGACTATACAGTTATCTGCTCTGTGTAATCTACCACTCTACTACAGATCCTATGTATCTAGGACTAGTTATTCATTACCTCTAGAGGCATACCTAATGGGAAGCTTTCCTGATCCCGGCTTTTATCCTCTCCTCCTACCACATCTGGAATAGATGTCTCTACTCTATTCCTAGTACACTCTGTGCTTACACTCTTAAAGAATTTAGCACACTACAATGTATTGTTATATGGTAGAAACATATTCTAGTATCCATGGTACAGTGTCACCAGAATATGGAACATTATCTGATGCATTCACATTAAGGTGCTAGATAAGTGTTAGCTGAAATAATATGTACAATTTCCACTTTTTGCTGCATACAGAAAACTGTTTGCCATGGTTAATCACAGTGCCTTTAGAGGAGCCCAGATGCTATCAACCATGAGAAGCAAGGGGACCTGTATTTCAGCTGTGACAATCACAACATCAAGCTGAGACAGATTATAATAATGCTGGAACTCCCGGCTTCAGTCAATCTGTCACTCGCTGAAGGTGAGCAATTTCCACAAAATACTGAAAAGCTACACTTGAGGACATTCGCCATTTCTCAGTTACTGAATAGTTAGATGGTTCACATTTGTGAACATCATGGCTACAAAGTATAGCTGAGAAGCAGAATGTGGATTTTTATTAAAACATGCTGAATCAGATATTTAGCCAACTACTACTCTTTTTACCACTCGACAGTTGTTATACAATACTTAGTGAAGAACTAAATAAATCTAAAACAGGTGGTTTTACTCCACAGTTCACATGAAAACACAATTGATTTTTTCCCTTTTAAGTATACTTACTCTTACTCTTTAATTTGAATTCATATTTTTTTTAAAAATGAACTTACATTATTGACTGATACATTGCAATTTTTAATAAACAGAATTAAAATTGATTTCAATGAAATGTCTAGTAATTCTTCTGATGATACTACCCTTGCTGTTCAGTCTACTTTCCAATTTACATAGCTTTTCAGTAAAGGAGTTATTTGTAGTATTTCTCCTTCTCTTTTTTGCCTTCCATTTATCCCCTTTTTTAAAAGAGTCTTGTAAAATAAAGCCCACGACCCAACATCAAACATGATGAACTTTATAAAGAACTGCTCAATCAAACAGCTGTATTGAATATGATATTCAATCTAGTCCTTCAGTGCAAATAATAAACATGAATTAAAATATTACTGCATGATTCCCAAACTGATTTTAATGCAAAGAAAAATCAGAATTCTTAATAAAACAACTATAATATAATATAGCTATAGGCTATTCCCTATTTATATAATCACAAAGTACATTTGATTGTAAATTTGGAAGAAAATCTCTGAAGATAACATTTCAGTGATATGATTAAAACAAAACAAGACAAGCAAACACACAACACCCCCCCACCACCACATACCCAGAGAGCAAAAGTTGCATATAAGAGGTCATTTGCAAAGCTACGTAAATTATGAAATATATAATTAATATTCCTACATTTGGAACACCCTTTAATCTGAATATCACAAATGCAAGGAATACCAAGAGAACATGAAGATCTTTGAGTAGCTATCGTGACTATCAAAAAAAAGTTTATATATACACAACAGAAAATACAAAGAGTACCTTAAAATTATGTTCTTTTATTTATTTTTTAAATTAAATTTATTGGGGTGATATTGGTTAATAAAATTATATGTTTCAAGTATATATTTCTATGATGCATGAACTATATACATTGTGTGTGCCCACCACCCAAAGTCAAATCATCTTCTATCACCATATATTTGGCCCCCTTTACCCTTTATTATCGCCTACCCTCTTCTCTCTAGTAACCACCACACTGATGTCTGTGTCTATGAATTTCAGTTTTATATCCCACATATGAGTGAAATCATGTTTCTTAGCTTTTTCTGACTGATTTGCTTTGCTTAGCATAATATTCTCAAGGTCCATCTATGTTGTCTCCAATGGCAATATTTCTTTTTATAAATATACTAGGGGCCTGGTGCACAAAAATTTGTGCACTCAGGGCTTCCCTCAGTCTGGCCTGTTCCCTCTCGCAGTCTGGGACCCCTCAGGGAATGTCCACCTGCTGGCGTGTCTGGCCAGCCTGGGTGAGGGGCTGATGGCTGTCTGCAGGCTGGCCAAGCCCCCCAGTGGGAACCCTCACACCATGGGGGTGTGGCCAGCCTGGGTGAGGGATTGATGGCCGTTTTCAGGTTGCCCACAGCTCCCATTGACCCAACGTCCCAGTGAGGCTGGCTGGAATCAGATTTCTGGGGTTTATTTATCTTCTATAATTGAAACTTTGTTGCCTTGAGCAGAGGCCTAGTCGGGCAACAAAGCCTGTTTGCTTCAGCTCTGTGGCTTCTATAATTGAAACATTGTTGCCTTGAGCAGAGGCCTGGCCGGACTAGGCAGGCAGTTTCAACTCCATCGCTGGTACAACGGAAGCCTCCTGTTTGCTCTAGCTCCGTGACTGCCAGCTGCCATCTTGGCTGGGTTAATTTGCATACAGCTGCTCTGATTGGCTGGTTGGTGTGGCTTGGCTGGTGGGCGTTGCTTAGGTGTCTCAGAGTGATGGCTAATTTGCATATTACTCTTTTATTAGCTTAGATTTTTATTGATTTAAGAAAGGAAAGGAGAGGGAGAGGGAGAGGGAGAGGGAGAGAGAGAGAGATAGGAAGAGGGGAGGGGGGGGAACATCAATGACGAGAAACATCGATCAGCTGCCTCCTGCATGCCCCCTTCTGGGGATTGAGCTCACAACCGGGGCATGTGCCCTTGATCAGAATCAAACCCGGACCTTTCAGTCTGCAAGTCCACACTCTATCCACTGAGCCAAACTGGCTAGGGCTCAAATGGCAGTATTTCTTTCTTTTTTTTTTTTTATCATCACCAGAGGATATTTTTCCATTGATTTTTAGAAAGTGGAAGAGAGAGAGAAAGACAGAGAGAAATGTCGCTATGAGAGAAACATAGCCACTGGTTGTCTCCTGCGTGTGCCCTGAAGGGTCCTGGTCTGGGAGGAGTCTGAAACCAAGGATGGAACCCGGGACCCTTCAGTCTTCAGGCCGACTTTGTATCCACTGAGCCAAACTGGCTAGGGCTCAAATGGCAGTATTCATCTTTTCTTATGACTATTATTCCATCGTATATATGTACTGCATCTTTATGCGATACTCTACTAAAGAACATTTTGTTGTCTCCATGTCTTGGCCACTGTGAATGATGCTGCAGTGAACATAGGGGTGCATATGTTTTTGCAAATAATTGTTTTCAAATTTTTCAATATGAAGTGTGTGTTCTTTTAAAATTTTCTATTTTTATTATATTAACTAGGGGCCCGGTGCACAAAAATTTGTGCACTGGGGGGTGGTGGGGGGGTCCCTCAGCCCGGCCTGTGCCCTCTCACAGTTTGGGACCCCTCTGGGGATGTCCACCTGCTGATGTGCCTGGCCAGCCTGGGTGAGGGGCCAATGTCTGTTTGCAGGCTGACCAAGCTCCCCAGTGGGAACCCTCACCCCAGGGGGTGTGGCAAGCCTGGGTGAGGGTCTGAGGGTAGTTTTCAGGCTGGCCACAGCTCCCACTGACTGTCCGGGCCATCTGCCTGGGAAGCAATCGGGTGGCAGGCGACCACCCCATGGCCTCCCAGGCCCAGGAGGAAGGCTCGGGGTCCAGCCGGCTGGTCCCCCCCCCCCCGAGGCTTCCACCCGGGAGGCAATCTGGGGGCAGGCGGCCACCCCATGGCCTCCCAGGCCCAGGAGGGAGACTCAGGGGTCCGGCCGGCTGATCCCGCGCCCCCGAGGCTTCTGCCCGGGAGGCAATCAGGTGGCAAGTGGTCACCCCATGGCCTCCCAGGCTTCCGCCTGGGAAGGCATGGGCCGGCTCAGGGCGCTGGATGCCTTCCCCGGATGGAGGCTCCCAAGATGGCGGAGGTTGCAGTCCCGGAGAAGCCGCACACTGGGGCTGTGGCCTCCGCCATCTTGGCTAGGCTAATTTACATATAGTCACTCTGATTGGCTGGTGGGCGTGGCCTAGCCCGTCCTGAAGAAATGGTTAATTTTAATATTACGCTTTTATTAGTTGGGATAAATTCTTAAATGTGAAGAGTTAACTATCTCATATCTCATAAAGATATAATTGCTTTATTTGTTCATGAGAATAAAAATAAATGATTAAAATTATCCTTAGAAAAATCCAAGTAAATGAAAATTGTTCATAATTCTTACATTAGTCCTTCTTTAGTTTCCCAGATTATGCCTATTAACTATTTAATTCGTATCCTGTTCTTTATTTGGTCATAGGAAAAAGAGCCAAATAAATTGATGTTTCATTTGATAAGTAGCAAAACTCTTAAAATAATACTGTTCTCTTAAGCAAAATGTCAACCAGAGAATTTGCTTTCTTGGTAAGTTCAAAGTCTATTCCTTAAGAAAATGATAGTTATCCAAATACTGGGGCTGGGTCCATTCACAGGGCTTAAAACAATGCCAATTAAAGCCACTGAATGAAGGAGAGGATTTCCTACATAGTGATATTCTGATGAGCCGATTAATGATGTGATAAATGTCTGAACAGGATTTTCTAACAGTAGGAGATATATCTTAAAGAACACAAGCTTTTGTAGACTTTCACCCACTCTTCCTTTCTCCCATTCAATCAACAAAAAGATTCTGAGGCTACCAGAACTGTTTAACATATTGCACACAATTACATGAATTTGGGTTCCCTGAACAATCAATTGTGAGACATTATACTTAATTATTTAAAAACAAAGGCAAGGAAAATAAAATACTCTCCAATTTTAATCCAACTTTTTTGTACATCTACTGTGACAAGTTCTTTATTTTCCCCTTTGTGGTAGATAGCCCAGCTGTAATCCTCCTCAATATTCAGAATGTAGCAAATGAGGTAAGGATTTGCATAACATGACAAAACGGTATGCAAATATATTCCTGGGCTGAGAATAAAACAAAATCTTCTTGCTACCACTATAAAAAAAAGGAAGAAAGAAAAAGTTAAATACAGAATAGAAATATAAAGGTGACGCTGATTATGCTATTCTTTTATAATCTAAAAGTCCTTTATGTCTAGATATATGATCACAGACACCTAATTAATACCTTTAACAAGAACTTAAGAAATGTTTGCTGGAAGAACTCCAGGTTTTACCAACTCCTAGTCATTTTTTCCTCCGAGGTAAATCCTTGCCTTTGCCTCTCCACATGAAAATGAGTATTCTAATTGCTTGAATACCAGATTATAATAGGCAAGTAAAGAAAATCAGATAGCAATTCTAGGAGTGACAACACTGCTCTAAAATAAACTATAAAGAAGTTCGTGGCATTTTTATTAATAGATACAAACTTTTTTCTCTTCCTCTTACTGCTCATATTATACTAAATTTGCAGGGTTTAATTTTTTTTTTTCCAAAAAGCACCAAAATGAAATCCCTGAGGAACTTGAAGCAGACTCATTAGAGACTTAACCTTAGGTTTTATAATGACTAGTATAATGTAACATAGGGAGCTACAGAATATATGTTGCCAAAAAAACAGTAAGACACTATTCCCATATCTAAACAGAAAACTAAAACAAGATCAGTAAATGATTACACCATAATGTTTATATGATTTTACAAAGAAACACAAAGTTATCTCATAATACAGGCAGTGTTATAGGTGAGCACACATGAGAAAGGGTCTACTAAAGAACAAATCTTTCTTTCCTCAGTTTGTAGTACTTAGAAGCAACAGGTTACAATAGAAGATATCAAATTGGGTGTCAGAAAGTGAGTCCTCTATTAACTTTTCATCTCTGTTCTTAATTCTCTTTATTTTTCAATTGAGAAATGAGTCAGATGAGTTCAGTGATCGTTTTAACTGAATCCTTTGAAGAGCAATGTGCTCAAGGACAGGAAGGGAACCTTGCCAAAGTCACTGGTATGGAAGGAGGGTGGTCCTACATCTTGGTTTGCCTAGGACATTTCCGGTTTATGCTTTTTAGCAACCTGCTTAATTTAGTATTTGTCTCAGAATTTAATTTTTTAATTAAATGTTAGTAGTAAAAATATGTTGGGGTGCTATGGTTGATATAGAGGAGAACCCTTCTCTCCCTCCCAAAATTCTGCTTCAATTAAGCACTTGACAACCAGGTGGGCTGTGGCTGTCAGCTACATCAGGGTCTGCTTCAGGTGCCAGGGAAATACTACCTTTTCAAGAAAAGCTCCTATTCAGTGGCTGAACGAGGCGGGGTATTTTAGTTCCATGCAGGCAATTCTAATGGGCAATATTTGCTTGAGCTTCCTACCAGTTTGGTCCAGGCTTTGTAGAGCCTGCCTGGCTGTTCAACACTTTCCTCCACCCGTCTTCCTTCCTACCTCTTCCCTCCATAGGTATTGATTGATACCCAATATGCATTTTACATTCACTTACCACTAAACTACTTCTCAAAGTCAGTTTTTGAGGAACCCAACCTGTATGTAGAGTATCTATCATGTTCTCAAGCTACTATTAGGTGAGATTCACGTACATGCAGTTATGTCAGAATAAACCATTTCCTTCCCACCCATTTTCAGAGGTAATGTAACCAATACTTTTGTTGAAAAAAACAGGTGTTCATTGTTAAAATGAAATGCTCTCAGACATAAATTCCTTTGTACAAGTAACAATGTCTCATATGGTCCAATCGAGGAAAAATAAGCTAGTAACCCTGCAGGTCCATGATGTATACTATCCAGTTGCACCATGCCCTGTGTATCTCAGCATTCTCAACTGAAATGCAGCTTTTACTCTCCTACAGTTTCTAGCTTATATTCTCCAGTTAGTTAGAACAGGTACCTGTTTTATTTCTCTTTTTCTCTTTCCTCTCTAACTCGATTCCCTGTTATTTCTTTAAAATTAAATCCAGAAGAAACTGGATTTAACTTTAAAGAAATAAAAATTCCTCTTTCTCATTTCTCCTTTTAGTCATTTTCTACCCATCCCTTATTGTATCACAGAACCCCCAAAAGACATTCTTTTCTTTAAGAAAGGTAATTTTAGGGAGGAAAGTAAGCTGGTAAAGTCTGTGGGTGAGGTCTCTGAACACATACACATTAATAATTTTCATACAAATACAAAAGAATAGGGTGTAACTATTAGGGTTAAAGAATAAATAATGGCATGGATGAAGAAGTCAATTTAAGATTAACAATAAAACATGGAAAATATTCCTTTCTACTAAAGTACAAAACAACCAAAATAAATTAAGAAAAAAATTAATATAAAAGAGGGATAAAAAGGTGTATGGATAAGGGGATTCTGAGAGTACAACATATGTTTAGTCCAATTACAAATTCTGGAATTAAGGTGGATTCAGGGAACAACTGGGCCAAAGGTAACATGAACTGAAGCCAAAACTCTATTAATTTCCATAAGCCCTTACTGTTGTGGGTCTACTATAGAAATGTTTTGGTTTCTCAGGAAATAGTGTCACTTTGGAGTCAATGTTTACCTCCTCCAAAGTTGAATTATTTCCTTTCTACAATGCAGAGTCACTCTAGCAATGACTGCAGAGTAAGAGGATTGTTTTACAGTTTAATATTTGAAATGAACAAGGGACCTTTCTCTAAGCGATGTGACCACCCCTTTTTTAAAGGGGTTCAGATCTATGAACTGGGAAATGGATGAAAGGCTGTGACTCTCTATTGATGATTCAGGTCATGCCTCTCTCTGCCAACCCTAGAGATTTCTTTTCATTTGTACAAATTAAATTGTAATTTACAAGGTCATCCACCTATTTGAATCCTAAGGACACCATGGTCAGTCAGTCAACATCAAAGATCTCTATACATCAATCCATTCTGAGCACTGCTTCAGCCATGCTGCCCATTATGGTAACCACACCCATCTCAACTCTATCAATTAAGTGCTGCCTCTTAGCCCCTGCCAATCAGAAACCTCATCTCCACTGCATTCAAGGAGCCCACTTCAGTGATGGCCTCTTTCACTTGTCATTCTCAGCCCCCAATCAGCCACCACAGAGCTTTTCCAGAGTTCCAGAATGCCTGTCATTAACATATTTTTCAAAGCTGTAGTGAAAGAATTCTTCATGAGAATTTAGCTAAGGGTTGACAAGCTGTCATAAAATTCTCTCCAGCATTCCAGTCTCTCTATGATGTTAGATAACTTCATCTACAATTATCTAAGAAGTCTATAAGAATATGCACCAAAGAGTCAAGAGTAAATATGTCTAAAGATTTCAGATGAAAAGAAAAAATGGCTCTGGCCGATTTGCCTCAGTGGATAGAGCCTGTGGACTGAAGGGTCCTGGGTTTGATTCTGGTCAAGAGAACATACCCAGGTTGCGGGCTTGATTCCCCAGTAGGGGGTGTGCAGGAGTTAGCCAATCAATGATTCCTTTTCATCACTGATGTTTCTATTTCTCTCTCCCTCTCCCTTCCTCTCTGAAGTCAATAAAAATATAATTAAAAAAGAAAAAGGCATTAACTTTTGTTTTATTGATACCTTGTTTGTATTTTTTATAGTGCTTATTTAAGAGTAAGAAATTTTTTAAAGATAGAAGTGTATAGCCCAACCAGTGTGGCTCAGTGGCTGAATGTAGACCTATGAACTAAGAGTTCACTATTTGATTCCCAGTCAGGACACATGCCTGGGTTGCAGGCTCCATCCCCAGTAGGGGGTGTGCAGGAGGCAAATGATCAATGGTTCTCTCTCATCATTAATGTTTCTTTCTCTCTCCCTTCCTCTCTGAAATCAATAAAGAACATTTTTTTAAAAAAAGATAAGTGTGTGTAGTATATTATCACAAACATAAAATATCTTCAATGGTTCTTGTGACTCACAGTCTCTACATTATGGCTGTCTGTTCCTCTACCTGCTGAGGAGGACACAACACTCATGCAGAAACACACACACATATACACACACACACACACACACAGAAATTAAAACAGAAGGTACAAATTAATTTTCTTCATAACATTTAGGAAATATTACTTAAATATATAGACAAAATATATGTGTCTAAAATTTATTTTTTCAGCAAATATTTATTGATCATGTACTAACCATCAGATACCAAGTTAAGTCCTTAATATGCTAAAAGTCCAGGAAAGAACATATATGCGTTATCAAAAGATACACACACTAAAAATAAATTAAGTGCTATGTGCAGATTCCAAGAGTCCAAAAGAACAGAACCACCAACTTTGCCTGGATACACTGGTAATTGAAAATAAAAGACTCAGTAAAGCTTTATTTTAAAAAAGTGAAAGAAACTAAAAAAGAAGTCCTTCTGATACATGGTGCTAGATGAAGTGAATAATTTTGCTAACATTTTTGCTGTTTTCTATATATTAATATCTATGGCAGAGAATTTAAAATTAGTAGTCAGACTAGAATGTTGAGCAGAAAGAAATGTTATTGATTAAACCATCCTTCATTTATCTACTCTCAAAAAACTTTTAAGTACCTATTCTTTTTTAAAAAATATATTTTGTTGATTTTTTGCAGAGACGAAGGGAGCGGGATAGAGAGTTGGAAACATCGATGAGAGAGAAAGATCGATCAGCTGCCTCCTGCACACCCCCTACTGGGGACGTGCCTCAACCAAGGTACATGCCCTTGACTGGAATCAAACCTGGGACCCTTGAGTCCTCAGGCCGACTCTCTATCCAGTGAGCCAAAATGGTCAGGTTAAGTACCTATTCTTTGCCACACACTTATTCTCAAGGGCAGCCCTGTTTACCACAAGGAAATATCAGCACAACAAAAGAAAAACAGTGCCATTACAGCTACTTGTAAAAGAATTTAGAATGTAATTACAAAATTACTTAAAAAGGGAACGAAAGGCTATTCTAGGGATTCAAAGAAATTAATGGTTTGTAAAAATGTGATGTATTATTTTTGCTAGGAAAAGAAATACGCACACTAATCTTAGAAAAACAAATCACTTGAAAAAATAAAAGCAAAAGAATTAAAGGGCAGACTTAATGAAGAATATCTAAACCAACTAGAAAAATATAGAGTATACATTTTCCTTTTCTGAAAAGTTTAAATCAAGTGAATGTCCTTTATCACCATGGTAACTCAGTATTGAATAACAATAGTTGCTATTTAAAATATTGCTTTCAAAACAACCTCAAAGGTATTCAAATTAATACTATTTTATTATTATTTTTTCTTTATTAAGGTATTACATACGTGTCCTTATCACCCTATTGATCCCTCACACCCCCACTCATGCCCTCACCCTTCTGTTGTTTGTGTCATTGGTTAGGCTTATACGCATGCATACAAGTCCTTTGGTTTATCTCAATACTATTTTAGATAAATCAGAAAATCTAGTTGCAAAACAACATTTCCTCTTTCAGACACAGATAAACCTTCTGTTGATAAAATTCAAATGAAAATGGACTGCGGGAGAAACAAGATGGAGGCATAGGGTAGACACCGCATATGCAGCTGTGAACAACTATTTCAGAAAAACCACGAAAAGAACACACGGACACCGCTCGCACCCACAGGACGGCTGGCTGAGTGAAAATCCTACAACCAGAGAAGAGTCTGAGACTCAGAGCAGCAGCGGAAGCAAAGTACAGAGGTACGGAGGCGCGCGCACGGGCTCGGGGAAGGG
>PVJC01025706.1:0-24575 GCA_004026665.1 Murina feae | reverse complement strand
TAGGACCTGCCCTGCTTCCCCACTTGTTGCTGATTGGACCAGGGGTGGGCACTTGACTCCAGTTGGACCAATCAGATCCTCTCTGCCAGGAAAGTGGAGCAGAGGCAAAGGGCTTTAGTATTAAGTCCAGTGATGGCTGTGATCCATAGTGATCAGCCACAAACCCGCTGTTAATGCTCTACAGCAGTGATTCTCAACCGTCCTAAGGCCCCGACCTTTTAATACAGTTCCTCATGTTGCGGTGACCCCCAACCATAAAATTATTTTCGTTGCTACTTCATAACTGTAATGTTGCTACTGTTACGAATCGTAATGTAAATATTTGATATGCAGGGTGTATTTAGGCGACCCCTGTGAAAGGGTCATTCGACCCCCAAAGGGGTGGCGACCCACAGTTGAGAACCGCTACTCTACAGGGTTGCCTGGTCCCTGCCCTTCCTGGATCCTGGCTCTTCAGCTTCCCCCCATCCTGTGACACATTCTGGTAATCTTCCAATATATTCTACTTTTGGCTGCATCAGCTTCAGTCCCTGGCTTCCAAAAGCACCTTAACTGCTACAGGCTGGCAGAGTGAGATGGAGTCAGTTAGTGGGTGTGAGGTTGTCTCTAGGATCCCAAACTGGACTGTCCCTGAGAAATGGGTACATCTAGCCAGCTTCCTGAGGAAATCATGAGATGCCAAAGGCTGAAGGTGCTATTGGAAGAACTGTGGCAGTTTGGGAAACACATCTTGTGCTGTCGCTGGAACTCGCTGCTGAGATGCAGAAAGTCGGAGATGAGTGAGGAGCAAAGCGGGAAGAGAGCTGAGGGGAAATGAGTGGGGCCTGCACGGGGCGTCATCTTCACGCCTCTTCAGACAAAGCCCACCCTGGATGGAAGAGATGCTTAAGATGACGTACGTAGTTCTGGGGGACAGGGACACCTCAGGGTACGAGGTTCCTATTTCTGAAGATTTACCTGAAGGCTGGTGTGGAGGCCATCCCCACCTCCCATTGGTCAGGTCCTCGTACAGGTCCCTCGCACGTTAAATAGGGCTGACCTGGGTGACCAACGGCATGTGACAGGAGAGATGGTGTGTGATTTTCAAGACTATCTCCAGCCTCACTCTCCTGGGTGGAAAAGCCAGACGCCATGTTGTGAGGGTACACACGCCGCCCTCCGGAGAGGCCCATGACGTGAGGCACGAAAGCTTCCTGCAGCCGTCTCTCTGTGAGTGACATATTGACCACACTTCATGAGAAACCCTGAGTCAGAACCACCAGCTGAGCTGCTCCTGGATTCTGAGCCACAGAAGCTGTGTGAGAGACTAAATGTTTATTGTGGCTGAAGTTTGGGGGTAGTCCGTGGCCTAGCCATAGGTAGCTAACACAGCTGAGGACGAGGATGTGCTGGACTTGGAATATCGCCAGAAAGAAGTCACAAAAGGGTTGACAGGATAAGACTGTGTGGCTCAGACTCGCCTCAAGGGATCTCAGGCACCAAAGACAGCCAAGCAGACTCCCCCACCTCCTCCCATGTAGGAGATGAGGGGGAGGGGGCCCTCAGGCAGTTGAGGGAGGGTTCCCAAATTCTTGAAAAAGAGCTGCTAACTTCCATGTCCTTTTAGGATATGTCCTGCTTCATTGTCCTGAGAGCCAAAATAAAGTCACAACTCCCCTGACATTCAAAATACCAGGGTTTCCAGGGATCGTCCAAGATCCACCTTCTTCTTTTCCTGAGGTAGGTCCCAGCGTCCCAGAGTGCCTATCCATCCGAAGGAAGCGATCCTGGTTCGTTTTCCTAGTAGAGGAGGAAACCAGAAAATCTGCTCTAGGCCACAGAGGGGCCTGTCTCCGCTGCACAGGCTTCCCCAAATCAGAAGCTTCAGCAGTTTCTCAGAGCGCCTCTGAGGATGTGAAATGTTGCCTCCACCAAACACCCAGGGACCCGTCCTAAGGGAGTGGCTCAGGGGTGTCCCAATTTCTGAGAACAAGAAGTCCAGGCCTTCGGTACACGCTCTCCTGGAATGCTGAGTCAGACCGCGTGCTTCCCGGGAAAGGAAGGGAGACTCCGGTGTGCTCATAGCGTGGGGACTTCTCCTCGCCTGTCTGGGCTTGCCGTGTCCCTCAGGGAAAGGCAGGCCTCTGAGGGTTCACGATGCTTCTTCTCTCTCCTGCCTTCTAGTTTTCCACACGCTTCTCATCCTCCCCTCTCTACCTCATCCCAGCACACCTCACTGCCTGCAGGCCCCAGGTGCTCAGAGACCTTTACCCTCAGGGTCCACCTCCTGAACAGTCCCACGCTTCCCTCTCAAAGATTCCTCTTTGGGGAAATTTCTGATGGGTTTGGCAACAGGATTGTGGTGACCTCTGTCCTCCTGATGTTATAGGCATGGTGTGGGGACAGGGACCCTCACCCTACCTCATTCCCCACCCCCCATGATGGGAGGAAGATTTTCTTCCACAAACCTGGGCCCAGCATGCAGAGAAGTGCCAAGAAGCTGAGTAGGATCCTCCTGGGGGCCTCTGCCCAGGCCCTAGTAGGATAAATGCACCCTTGGGTGGCCCCACACTACAGCTCCCACCATCACTCTTGTGTCCCAACACAGACCTCAGCATCACAACGGCTTTCAGGACCCTGCCTGCCACTGCCCATCCCTGGGCCAGCTGTCCCTTCCCAGAGCAGGGGTCTCAGCTGAATAGGGAAGTGAGGTCACTCCAGAGAACCTTGACTACTGAGTTGGGGTGGGACTGAGCTTGTAGTTATTCCCACTATATTCTGGAGAAATTTTAGAGCTGGGGGTGCTTTTTCTGCTGCAGGCCTCTGTGAGTGTGAGCTGATAGGAAGGCCAGAGAAAGGACGAGGTCTGGGTGGTACCCAGCCATCCTCGGGCCTCAGCATTGTCAGGGTGCAGCAAGAAGGATGGATGCACAGCCTTCCCGCACACACAATCGAGATAGCTCCAGAAGAGGAGGAGTCTGTTTTCCCACCTGGAAAATGGGAATAACGAAATTATAGCCCGATCTGGCATGGCTCGGTGTAGACCTATGAACCAGGAGGTCATGGTTCCATTCCTGCTCAGGGCACATGCCCAGGCTGTGGGCTCCATCCCCAGTGGGGGGCAGGGCATGCAAGAGGCAGCCAGTTGATGATTCTATCTCCTCGCTGATGTTTCTCTCTCCCTCTTCCTTCCTCTCTGAAATCAATAAAAACAAAAATTTTAAAAATAAGGAGATTATAGGAGTAATGCCTTTATTCAACCTCTGATGAGGTGAATTTTCCAGTGACACACTGGTAGGCGGGGCACGGGGGAGGGGGAAGTGAGACCCTGAGATTTCAGAATTTAGGCTGAGTCCTGACAGCAAGGCCAGGCAAACAAAGATAAGGGCTGATGTTTTGACACCCATAAATCTGTCTGGAGACCCTCAGGAACATGATTGATGGGACTGAATCGGTGAATGAATGCACTCATGGCTCCAGGTGAAACCACTCGGGAAACGGCACTGTGAGATTGTGAAATCGTAAAACCGAGCTCTTAGAGGCCGGCAGAGGTCGAAAAATTGGGAGCTACCCATCCGCTCCCGGCCCCTGATGAGGTTTGCTCAGCGCCACCTGCTGGGGGGCACTGACTGGCGGGTCCAAAGGATGCGGGAGGAGATGATGCAGGAACGGGGACTAGTCTCTCCCTGGGAACAGCATTTACCTGACTTAGCAAAACCTTGGAAAACATAGCAAAGCCTTGGGAAAGGAAAAAGAGATTCCTGCTTTTCCCCTCAGAGGAGGGCTTTTCCCTCTAGGCGTCCGTTGCTGATGATTTGATTCTTTAAAGGTGCGTGAGATTGATTACCTTTGACTGACTTTATAACTCCATAGGAATAGAGGTAACTTGTTCAAAACAGATCACAATGCAAGTGATTACTGTTCACAGCTGTGCAAGGGAATTTTTGTCCAGTAGAGAATGTAAACACCTGCAGTCAAATTCTCATTTGAACTGTTTTCAGCATCTTGCTGGCTCCTTGTCAGTGAATGAGCTAAAGAAAATCTTTGACATGCGTTTACTTTTTATTTGTATGAGGGCCAAGATTTTACCTTTCTTAAAAATATTTTGTATTGATTTTTACAGAGAGAAAGGGAGAGGGATAGAAAGTTAGAAACGTTGATGAGAGAAAAAAACATCGATCAGGAACAGCTGCCTCCTGTACGCCCCCTACTGGGGATCGAGCCCGCAAACCAGGTACATGCCCTTGACCGGAATCAAACCTGGGACCCTTCAGTGCCCAGGCTGATGCTCTATCCACTGAGCCAAACCGATTAGGGCCCGAGTTTTCCTTTTTAAAAATTATACTTGAGCAGGTTCTTGGTTCCCAAGAAATCTGCAAAGTCACACCTTCCTTCCCTTCCTGCCCCCCACCTGTCAGGTCGCACCAACAAAAGCATTCTCTGGGTCCCTGCTGTGCCCAGCACAGGTTTCAAGAACAAGCTGCCCTGCCAGCATCTTCCTCCAGGCTGCCAGCTCCCAGGCACGGAGCAGCTCTGCTTCTCTCTGGATCTGCAGAGCTTGGTTGAATGAATTTACGAATATCATTAGTTTGAACCACACCTCACTGCTGGTGAAAGGTAGGTACAGGCAGCCAGGTGGGTCTACATGGGATATAACACTCCCAGGCCTCAGTTTCCACATCTGTAAAATGAGGATAATATTTCGTACGTGTTGAACATACAGATGGGAAGGAAGTCTTAAGTACTGTATGTCTTCCATTTCCCTCTTTTATTTTTTTAAATATATTTTATTGATTTTTTTACAGAGAGGAAGGGAAAGGGATAGAAAGTTAGAAACATCCATGAGAGAGAAACATCAATCAGCTGCCACCTGCACACCTCCCACTGGGGATGTGCCTGCAACCAAGGTACATGCCCTTGACTGGAATCGCACCTGGGACCCTTCAGTCCGCAGGCCGATGCTCTATCCACTGAGCCAAACCAGACAGGGCCCATTTCCCTCTTTTGGTTTCTAGTCCTCCCTCCCCAGACTCCCCCCACCACCTCCAGGATGCTACATACAGGAACAGGGTCATTTCCTCTGGCGCCGCACCCTGCCAGGCCCACGGGAAGTGTTGGTTCACTCTCCCTGCCCGGCTCATGAATGAGAAGGGAAAGAGGAGGTGGCCGCGGGGCCCCTCGTCAAGGGGACATGAAGCAGGACTTACTTAGCAGGAGCCTTGGCACGAGTGCTGGGGGAATTGAAGGGAAAGGCGCGTGTGCCCGGAAACGAACAGAGAAACTCCACGAGAAAACCAAAGGGGGAGAGAGGCTGGATTTCAAGGAGCTGCACGTCCCCAACCCCAACCCGTCCCAGCCACAGGAGTCCTTCCGCTTCTCTAGCCCCCAGACAATTTCCTCCGCTAAGAATCGCCGACTCTCTGATAACTGGGATTCAGGCGCCACCTTGTGGCCATTGCTGAAACTGTCCACCCAGGCTGGGCAGAGCCCCTATGTTCAAAGTTCAGAGGGAGCCAAGCCAACACTTTTCCAACATTCCTGGTCTTCAGCCTCTTCATCCTCATCTTTTCCTTCCCATTTATTGAGCACTGACTGTATTCCAGGCTCAGTGCTCAGCCCTTTTTAGGACTAATTCTTGGAACATGTCTAATTCTTGGAATAGCCTTGAAAGGTAGGTACCACTTAATCCCATTTTACAGATGAGGAAATAGAGGCACAGAGAGGTGAAGGAGTTTTCCGAAGGCCACACAGCTAGGAAGTTGACCAGAAGGGCTTCTCGCTGAACAAGAGAGGAACAGTGAGGCAGGTGGCCCTGCTCTCAACAGCAGTTGGCCTTGGGAAATTTCAGCTCTATTCCAATATGTTTCTGGTGCCAGACCCTATATTGGGAACTGGTAGCTCCTATAATCCTCTGTCTTGATCCCCATTAATCCCCTCCACAGCACCAATCACTGTTTGTCTGGCCTGACTTACTTGTCAAGTGCCAGTCTCCCACTAAGACTGTGGGATTCCTGAGAGCCGGGACCGAGTCTGTTTTCCTCACTGCTGTGTCTCCAGAGCTCTAACCTGATCTCAGAACACAGACTAGGTCCCAACAAACACGCGTGAGTGAACTAATAAACCAATGAATGATTCAAGATTTAAAAAAAAAAAACTAGTCCCTGCCCTGAAGGTGCTGACAGCCTCATAAGGCAGCTTGATAGAGGGCAAAAGTGGTTCCTGTCTCCCCACCTGGCATCCTCATCTTCCCTCAGTGCTCTGCCAGAGGGAACTACAGGAGCTCTGAGAGCCCAAAAGAGGCATAGGACCTGGCCCGGGACCTCCTGGCAGGCTTCCTGGGAAAGGATGGGGCAACAGAGGTGAGACCTATGAAGGAAGGTGGAGGAAAGACAACCCAGGTAGAGGCCACATGAGCAAGTGCCTGGAGAGGAGAGCCTGCAGAGTGTACACACAAATTCTAAGCCTCAGTGAGGAACATAAACGGGAGGAAGAGATTTGCAGGGAATCCATCAAGTGAGCCATTGGAAACAAATCCCTCCCTTGCTTATGCCTCAGATTCCTCATCCACAAAATGGGACTAAGAATGGAATGAGGCAGGGCCTGGCACACAGTAACCTTGAGGTCTCCCCACCACTAGATGAACTTCAGGAGGATGACCACCAGGGGCCAGTATCAGGGTCCCAGAATCCCGGCGGAAAATGGTCTGAGACCCAGTGCTGGGGGGACCAGGGCATCCAGCGGGTTTAAGTCTGCACTTCCAATGGCAGCATCAGGAGACTCCTTGGGGTCCACGCATCCGACCCCCATGAAATAAAGAGCTTCATCCTACAATGCATGGAGCCAGGTCAAAGAATTGGGATGGGCCTCACAGGGAAGGCGCAGGACGGAGACTCAGACAACGGGGAAGTCATCCTTTCCTCCAGCAAACGTTCATTAAGCAGCTCCTATGTTCCAGCTGTTAGGAGCCCTGGGGATGCAGCAAATAAACCAATATAGTGTGTGAGTTTGTGTGTGTGCATATGTGTGGTGCATGAGATACTGAAAAGTCCTAGGGCTAAAAAATTAAAGCTAGGGAGAGAAATAGGGAATGTGGGAATGGTTTGCAATTTTAAATAGGATGGTGCAAGGAGACCAGAGATGTGGTAGGAGTAAGCGACGAGGATATCTGAGGGAGGAGTGTGCAGGCAAAGGGGAAGGCACGTGCAAATGCCCTGGGGCAAGATTGTGCCTGCTGTGGTTCAAGGAGCAGTGAAGAAGCTGGGGGGGGGGGGCTGGGATGAGGGAGCCAGATGGCGCAGGGTCTTATAGGCCTCTGGTATGCCCCAATGAGGATACAATGCATAGTGACAAAGGTGCGTAATGAAAAGAAGCACAGAGCCGCTCATTAGACAACTTGAAACTTGTGTCTCATTACCCAACCACACCTCCCACAGTGCAGCATGAATTAATATTTTCTATAAATCCTGTAATTATCGTGTGAATAGCGCAATTATATTGCATTGTGTTTGTATGTATTAAAAGCATTCATTTGTTAAGTGGAAACACTTAAAATAGAACATGTATTATGCAACACTTTTTACTTTTTTTATTTAATAAACTGGAAGCCTTAACATTGGAAGCAGAGGAAACTTTTCTTGACCCCCAAGAGTTTCCTGGAGGTGGGTCTACACTCACACTCACCCACACCCTCACATACACACTCCCGCACTCACTCTGCCTCAGGTGGCCTTGGGCGGATCCCGGCAGTGTCTTCCACCACCTCTGCCTCACCTGACCCAGCCCTTGACCATGTACAGAGACCTTTGGACCTCATGGACCTTTGATACAAAATGGACAGAGATTAGTGTGTCCATTTTACAGATGGATACGCTGAGGCTCTGAGAGGACCCTGCTCAAAGTGGCTGAGGATGGAGCAGGGAGGCTGAGGAAGGCAAGATGAATATGGGGGAAGATTTAAAAGTTTAAAGGTGAGAAGAAGGGTAGGAGAGTGTCCTTGCTAACCATCTGAAGGATCATGATCTCAGATAAATCTGGGTTTGAGTCTCAGCCCCACCATTTATTAACTACTAGAAGCCTGATGCACAAAATTCAGGCAAGGGGCTCAGCCCCCACCGCCACTACGGCTTCGTCCATAAGGTCATCTGGTCTAATTGCATATTTCTCTTTTATTATTATAGATGGGTAAATTCCTTGAACTCTCTGAACCTCGGTTTGCAAATCTCTACAATGGGAATAATGCCAGTACCTCGTGATTTTGTTGTGCAGATTAAAAGGAGGTAGTATGAGTGAAACAGCTGCTGTTATTATTGTTATTTTCAGTCTTACCAAGTCCTGGGTTAGGGGTGGGGTGGGACAGAGTGGGGAGGAGGCTGTTCAGATTACACCCCACCCAGCCACAGTCACGTGCTGGCAGACTCCTGCTGTGTTGCTTCCTCTGCTGGGCAGACAGCAGTTATTGTACACTTGTCACAGTTCAACGTTTCCATCACCCCTGCCTATAGTTTACAGAGTGCTGTCATTTTACTCCTTGGACACTTCCTGAGTGCCTCCTGGACAAAGCAGCACAGTCCAGGTCCTGGGTATCTCCTGACACTGTCCCTGCGCCCAGAGAGCAGACATCAGGTAGTTAATCACACAAATAAATACAGAGTTAGGAACTGGGTTAAGGGCTGGGAGAGAAAAATGTAGAGGGGCCATGAGAGCATCACAAGAGGCCCCGATTCAACCTCAACAGACCTGCACAGCAGCACCAACGATAACTCCCACCCCCAATGTCTGGGATGGAGACCCTGGGCCTCAGAGCAGGGCAGGCACTGGCTCAAGGACACCAATGAGGTAGCTGAAGATCCCAGGAAGTCAGCATCCAGCTGACTCCTTCCCCACGACACTGGCCCAGGGGAAGGAGCGCTCTGCCAGAGGAGTCCCCCTGGAGTGAGGCCGCCCGAGCTGCCAGGAAAGGGAAAGGGACCTTCACGGAGACCTAGTCACCAGAGGGGGGGGGGCTGGCTCAGGCCCCTGGGGTCTGAAGGGCACGGGCTGGGGTACATGGGCCCCCCATTTACACACAGCTGTTCCAAGTTTGGACTCTGGGGGGGAGGGTTGCTCCCCAGGGGAGGCTGTGCCAGGCTGGCTTGGTTGGGTATCCACCTTGCAGGCAGAGCAGACCAGAGGCTGCGCTGACTCTGAGTTGAGTTCATTGAGCTGCAATTTGGTAATGACCAATCTGTGGGCTCTGTTTTGCTACATGCAAAGCCCTTGCACAACCCCTATCTCTTCTGATTCTCACCAAAAACCTGGCAGGAAGGAAAAGGCACTGGGCATGGAGCTGGAAGACCAGGGGCCAAGTTCTACCAAGTGCCACATCTCTTTCACTCAGTCACTCAACAAACATTCCCAAAGAAGCTACAGTGTGCAGGGCACTCTACTAAGTGCAGTGAGCAAAAACCACTCTAGCCGGTTTGCTCAGTGGATAGAGCACAGGCTCTCAGACTAAAGCATTCAAGGTTCAATTCCGGTGAAGGGCACCATTCCCTGCCCTGGTCAGGGCGAGTGCAGGAAGCAGCCAATCAATGTGAGACACATCAGTGTCTCTCTGTCTCTCCTCCTCCCTTCCACTCTCTCTAAAAATAAACGGGCCAGCCCTAAGGGGTTTGGCTCAGTGGATAGAGCGTCAGCCTGCAGACTCAAAGGTCCCAGGTTCAATTCCGGTCAAAGGCTTGGTTGCGGGCACATCCCCAGTAGGGGTGTGCAGGAGGCAGCTGATCAATGTTTCTCTCTCATTGATGTTTCTGACTCTCTGTCCCTCTCCCTTCCTCTCTGAAAAAAAATCAATAAAATATAATAAAAAAATTTTTTTCGATAAAAATGAATGGGCCGGGGAGAGGTCAATGAGGGGGGAGCAGGGGAGGGAGGAGATATATGTAATACTTTAAACAATAAAGAATTTAAATTTTAAAAATAAATATAAATAAATGGAAAAATATCCTCAGGTGAGGATAACAACAACAAAAAGTTTAAAAAAACAAACACACAGACTAACCAAGGACTCTTCAAACAGAAAGTAATCAAATAATCATAGAAAAGCCAGGAGTTCGATTCACAGGCCTTATCCATGGGCATCTCTCCCTGTCTCAGCCAATCCCTATTGTATGTCCTTTTGGCTCTACCCTGTCCATCCTGAATCCAACCACTTCTCACTCAGACTTCAGCTAGACGCCCTGTGTTAACATCCCAGCTCCATCACTAACCAGCTGTGCAACCTTAGGTAAGCTCCTTAGCCTCTCTGTGCCCCTGTTTCCTCATCTGTAAATTGGGTAGCTATCCCTTCGGGTTCTCATAAAGTATCAGTTGATGAACTGAAAAGTGTAAAGTGCTCAGAATAATGAGAACTATACAGGTTGGGACAGAAACAGGCTTACAGTTGTTTGTATGGAAAATAGTGCAATAATCTAAACTAATAAAAGTGTAATATTGAAATTGATCGTTTCTTCGGGACGCCCACCAGCCAATCAGAGCAGCTGTATGCAAATTAACTCAGCCAAGATGGCTGGCGCGGCTGCCTCACCCAGGCCCAAGCCGCATTTCTCCCCTCCCTGACCCTGTAAGGGGACTGAGGAGCGGGAGAAAGGCTCTGGGGCCAGAGGCGAGGCCCCTGGTTGCCCGCCTCGCTGCCTGCTCTGGGGGCTGGGCTCTCCGAGTCCCCGAGTCCCGGAGAAATGGACAAAAGAACCCCAGGTGGCAGGGAGAAGCCCCCGGGTGCCCGCCTTGCCGCCTGCCCAGGAGGCCGGAGAAACAGAAAGGCGCCCCGGGCCGGCAGGGAGAGGCCCCCCCACCCCCTTGCCCGCCTTGCCACCTGCCCAGGAGGCCGGAGAAACAGGCACCCCGGGCTGGCAGAGAAAGGCCCCCCGGGTGCCCACCTAGCCACCTGCCCAGGGGAGCCAGAGAAACAGAAAGGCGCCCCAGGCTGGCAGGGAGAGGCCCCCCGGTTGCCGGCCTCGCTGCCTGCCCAGGGCCGGGCTCCCCGAGTCCCCTCGCGGGGAATCCAGGAGCTGGAGAAAAGCACCCTGGTCCTGACTACTGGGGGCCTCAGATGTGACTGGGGGCAGGCCCCCAGTGTCAACACTTACACACAGGTACACACAAAGGTGCCTGCCAGACTGGGGCCATCACAGGACATCCACTAAGGGGTTCTGGACTGTGAGTGGGGGCAGGCTGGGCTGAGGGACCCCCACCCTCCCCCCGTGCACGAATTTCGTGCACCAGGCCCCTAGTTAATAAATAATACAAGAATTATCTGTGTTTTGTATACTCATATCTGTAGACCTACTTTTACACCACCCAGTATAAGCGTTTTATAAAATAAATAAAAGATATTAGCGACTTCCATTGAGAGGCTCCTGGGCCCTGAGAACTGTAGCAGGTTCTTTATTTACATTACCATTAATCCCCACATTCCTCTATAAGATAGTTCTTATCGTTCCCATTTTCCAGATGAAGAAACCGAGACACACAAAGGTGAGGCCACTTGTCTGAGTTGACCTAAGTTGACTAGCAGCCCTCTGTACTGTACTACACTATGTGGCTTTTCTCCACCAAAAAAGCAGGGTGGAGGATGAGGCCTGTCTTGGACTGTCTCACTCCCACGCACAGCTGAAGAACCCTCCCGTGTATAAAAACCATCCGGGCCCTCAGAGCCTGGGAAGATTTCCTAGTTGTGCAGTGTAACTAACAGCTCAGAGCTACAACCATCTTATTAAGCAATTAGCTCTGGGAGAGCCCAGGCAAGGAAGTGACTTCATTGGTCACTTGACACCGCCCTGCTGCTGGGGCTGGAGGTAATGGGGATAATCATGGCAGTGGTGGTAACGACATTGATGGGGATGGTGTCAAGTGATGGAAAGATGACAGCTCTGTCAGATCTTGATGTCGGCGGAGGAGGCGACGGGGCTGGTAATTGACTTGGTGTTGGCTAATGGTGGTGGCAGATCCTAGCGTTGATGGAGAGGTGACAGCGGCAGTGATGACCCTGTGGCTAGACTCTCAGCCTCCGTTCCACCCTCCTAGATGGGAAGGTTGGAAAGCCAACAAGTACAGGTCCCTCCCTCGCAGTGTCTGCACGTGCAACAGGCAAATTAGATTCACGCAGACAAGATTGGGAGCTAAATGAGACTCAGGCATTTCTGTGCTTCATTTATAAAATAGGGACAAAATAGGACAGGACCTGCCACATACTGAGCACCATGTAAGTGTTGGTGGTTGTTGCTGTTACTGTTTTTTAAATTTCTTTCATCTTTTTCCTGCCCCCTTTCGGCTGTGTCTGCCCGCTAGCAAGGCTGCAAGAACAGGAGGTGTTGGTGCAGAACCCTCTGGTGTCAGGTGTCCAGCGTTCTCTCCGGCTTCCAGATGGCCCAGAGGCCGTGGCAGTGGTGAGAGCAGCTTCTTAAATGCAGCTCCCTGACCCCTGGATTGAAGCTTCTTGAATGCACAGCTCCCTCCAGAGGCAGTGGCTCTCTCGGTGGGTCAGTTGTGTAGAGTTCTAGGAGTCATTCCTGGAGGTGTGGCTCGCGGAACCTCTCCAACAATTGTTCTATATTGAACACCTTCCTGCTAAAAATACGAGGGGGGGGCTTCTGTTTCCTGCCCTAACCCCTGGCAAATACAGTGTGGGAGCCTGATGGTTAACGCTGTTGGTGCTTGAGGTAACAACCATGGTGACATGGAAGATGATGGTGAGGATTACGGGGCAAGTTTGATGGATGCTGGACCTTCGGACTGCTGGAAACGGTGACAGTGACAACGTCTGGTAGGAGAGGCAGGTGAGAACAAGAAGTCGTGAGTCCAGCAATAGGATCTGACTGTGGCTGACTGATGAAGAGAAGTAAGATATTGGGGAGCTCTGAGGATGGTCACAAAGCCCAGAGATCCTGGCTCACAAAAAAGGGCAGGAACAAAGAAAGCGATGGCAATGGACAGACCAAACCCCACTGCATGACACCTGGACACAACAGTCACCATCAGGCACCACATTGACTGCTGCTACGGAAGGCCACCTTTCTGAGCAAATTCTACACCCTCCTGTCTTTGCATCACTCACTCAAGATTCAAAGCCCTGGGCTGGCGCATCTACATACTTGGCAGAGCCCTGGTTGGGTGCCCCTGTCCTTGCTAGCTAGCATGTAGGGGGAGGGGTCTGTGGTCCCTTCCAGCTTCAGTAGTAGGCAGTGGGGCTATGATGTCCAAAGGTTCACACAGTGGGGGCTTCTCCCTAAAAAGAAAGGGGATTTGAATGCGGGGCAGCCAGAAACCAACAAAAGCCCACACAGTAAGGATGCCTGGTGGGGATGGTGGGATAAAGCTGAAAGAGAGGCTGCCTTCTTTATTAAAACCAAACCAAGGGTGGGGGCAGCCAGACCTTTCAGCCCTGGCAAGACCCAAAGTCCATTGTGATCACCCACAAGTGCCCCTGTGGGTACTGGTCCATCTTTCATACTCTGGCCAAGAGTAGAGGGGACACTGCTCCTTCCCTCTATAACCCAGTGTAGAGCAAGAACCTGACATTCAACCAAGATGCCATCAGTGGTCCAGGGGGATCAACGGGGAAAGAGGCACAGACGTCTCTTCACTTATTCCAAGTCCATTTATTTAGCACCAACCAGGTACCCATTAGAGCAGAGAATGAGGGCCCTACCCCATGGAGCTTACAATCCAGCGGGGAAGACACTCTAACCAGTAACACACAAGTAGACAAGGTAAGTGCGAGGCTGGTAACACAAGGAGGATGCGAAGGAGAGGGACTGGGGGAGCCCCTGAAGAGTGGATTCAGGGAGGCACTCTTCACGTTAAAGCTGGGAGGAGGAGCAGCCAGCCGAGTTTCAGGACAAGCTGGGCTCCATGTCCCTGTGGCAAGAACAAGCTTGTGGCGCAGAAAAGTGGCCAGTGTTGCTGGAGCAGGAGGAGCCAGGGGTGGGAGGAGGAGATGAGCTCCAAGTCCACTGAGTGAAGAAGTGGCATTGCAGCCCTAGCTGATTTGGCTCAGTGGATAGAGCATCGGCCTGAACACTGAAGGGTCCCGGGTTCAACTCCAGTCAAGGCACACGCCCGAGTTGTGGGCTCAGTCCCCAGGACGGGGCCTGCAGGTGGCAGCCAATCAATGGTTCTCACCATTGACGTTTCTCTATCTCTCTCCCTCTCCCTTCTTCTCTGAAATCAATAACAATATATTTTTTAAGTGGCATTTAATTATCAGTAAGGGCTGTCCTTTGATAAGAGGAGGAACTCATCCTCAAACATGAGTCAGGAAATAGAAGATGGGCACAGTGTGGGCAGATGTACAGATTCAGTGGTGGTAAGGTGAGGGCTCCCTCCACACTGGGTTCCTGTGTCCTCAGCTAGGTCACCGCTGCAAGGGGGAGGGGGAAAGTGGCAGGACATGCGTCCTTTAGGCCACATCGGGTTTCCCGCTGTCCTGATAGAGCTACAATACAGCCCTGAGGAGCCCAGACCCTGATCGGCCTTCATTCTCCTGGGTACCTCCTGGCAGTTTCCCCAGGGGAACAGTGGCACTTCCTTGACTGACACTTCCCTGGTCATGGAGAAGAGGCCAGTGGTAGCAACTGAAGCCTCAGTCATCACAATCACAAAGTCAACTACAGCCACAATCGTAATCACTCTCACCTCACACCAACAGACACAAGGATGGGACAGGAAAGCCTCAAGGGCACCCTGACCGTGAGAGCTGGCAGGGCCTGTGGAAGGCAATGGGACTGCCCTAGGTCAGAGCCGGAGCGAGCGCGATCCCACCGGCTTGACAGAGCAACTTGAAACCAGTCACAGTGGTTTCAAGCACATTTTCCCCAGTTCATCAGCATATCTCTGGACAGAGGCCTGGGGACTGTAGGACCTTGATCCCCACCACTTGCCTCTGGAAACTCCAGAGCCTGGAGCAGGGCCCATCGACGGAGCCAGTCAACGTGTGCATAGTTCTGGAGGACAGGTCATCGGGCGGGGGCATGCAGGGGAGGTAGGAGGTAACATCCCCGAAGACACACCTGATGGTAGACCAGGAACTCCGGGCATTAGCTCAGGGGCATCACCTTCACTAGAGACTCTGCAGGAGCCCAGGAGCCTTAGGCCTGTGGCTCTCAGCCCAGCAGCCTGACTCACCTTCCTGACGTTGGAATCCTGACTTGGGTCTGTCCTGGGAGGGACCAAAGGCTGCTTCTCCCGGTTCCTGATCCCAGGACGAGTCCTGACCTTGGTCATAGACTGGCCTGAGTCTGGTGACAAAGATCTCCACCCAAGCCCAGAGAGAGCCCCACCCAGCTTCTGGGTTAGACACTGACAGGGCCACAGAAAACAGAGTCTCGCCTCCATCTGTGCCTGACACAGGCCCTGGCTCAGCCCTGGAATCATGACAGGCCTAACCCTCGAGCCCAAAGGGGAGCAGGCCAGGAGCCGGCTGAGCTCAGCATCGCTGTTCGCCTCTGTAGCTGGGGCGTGAGCTCCTGCCTGGAGAGCAAACCGTAAAAACAAAACCAAACAAAGCCCATCACCACCTCCTCCTTGCTTTAGTGGCGCATCCTGTCTTAGGAAATGGAGCCTAGAAGCAAAGACTCTGTTCTAAGGCCCTAACCCCCGCCTGCCCCTGCTGGGCTTCCTGCTTGATTTGGAGGATTCTTGCCTTAAACCTGCCCTTTCCACATCTCGAGTACCAGGTCCCAGGAGGAGAGGGAGCTGTGGAAGCCCAGGAACTTCATCTGAGAGCCACGGCAGGTGAAGGCTAGGACCTGATCTGGCTTACGGGCTGAGACAAGACCCATTGGCCTCAGTTTCCCCATTTATAAAGTCTTGTGCCACCTTATTATGGGCTACAGTCTGAGAAATGGGTTGTTAGGCAATTGCGCTGTGCAAACATCAGAGTGCGCTTACACAAACCTAGATGCTATAGCCCACTACATATGGTCTAACCTCTTGCTCTGTAGGGAAGGTAAAATAATTTTCTCTCTATGCTTCTGGGTTCTTGGCTGAGACATCCTCTAATGAGAGACAGATTGACAAGAGGAAAAACAAACAAAAGTTTAATAATAATAATAATAATAATAATAATATGTATACCTCCTGGATACATGGGAGGGATCCAGGAAAATTCAGTAACTGGCCCAAATGGCTGAAGCTACCACCTTAAATGTTATTTCCAGCTGAAGCTAAAAGGTGTTGAGGATGGAGACAGCTCTGGGCGGTTACCAGGAAAAGCACAGTAAGGTTATTATGCAGATTTCAGCCTTGGCCTTCTAAATTGATATGAGTTACGAGAGATAAGGTTACCCCCCCCCCCCGCCCCCACTTGCAGGTACAGTAAGGGAGACACAAATGGATATTTTCCTCACAAAAGTAAATACCTTACGAAGGGTGTAACCTCTACTTGGTTTTCAGAGCTTCTCCCTGTCTGTTCTCCTTAAAATCAAGCAGCCTAAAGTAATCCTGTGCCAAAGAGACATATTGGAGGATGACAAATTCTGCTTCCCTACAGCTCTTAGGCTGCAAACCTGTGTAGCATGTTACTGTACTGAATACTACAGACAATTATAACACAATGGTAAGTATTTGTGCAATGTGCTGCTCTGCAAAGTCAGCATGCTACAAGGCTAAGACTATGCAATATGAACTTTTCAGCTCCCTTATCATCTGATGGGACCACCATTGTATATGTATGTGGTCCAGAGCTGACCCAACCTCATCATTGGGTGCAGGACTATATAGTGAGAGACTTAGCCTTCCAGCTCTAATGTCCAAAGTTAAGGACTGTGATGGCCTCTCCGCCTCAAGGTTGGAGAAATCCTCACCGCTATCAAGGGATCAGGGCTTTACAGCTGGACCAGCCTTGGGGATCCTCAGATCCCACCCCTGTATGTTAGCCCAGACAAGAGAAGGATTTGCCCCAGGAGGCTAGAAGTGAGTTCCCTCCTACCCAGTTCCTCTGACAGAAAACTGCTTAAAGATAAAAGGTGTCTGTTTGCCTATTTGCTGGCCCTGAGTGTCATCTGGGCTCCCCACTGCAGGGGTCCAGCCCAGACTGAGAGAAAATAGAAGGAGGAAGCATTGGGAGGAAAGGGATGGGAGAGTGGGTGGAGCGCTGGGATTTACTGACCAAGCAGTAGTAGGGAGGAGGGTGGGGCTGGCGTGAGGGGGAACAGGACACAGAAGCCCCACCCACTCGGACGTCAATTCCCGGCCTCCCTCCCTTCCCTGAGGCTCATTCCCCAGGGCGGGCTCCTCCGTGGGAACTGCTGTTTAGGCAGCAGGCACCCAGCCAGGAATGAGGCTGGGTTGCAGGGTGGGAGGTTTCCTGGGCAGCCATTGGGGAAGCCCCAGACAGGGCTGCCCATTGCTTGGTCCTGGGGAAGGGGGTGGCTGTGGGCAGTGCCCCTCCGTGGGCTCAGGGACCAGACAGCTACTTCTGCAGCCTTCAGAGTGGCAGCCGAACAACACCTGGGAGCTGGTTAGAGACGCAGACTCAGGTGCTTCCCAGACCTGCTGACTCATAATCTGTATTTTTTAACAAGATCCCCAGGTGACTCCTATGCACATTCCAATTGAAAAGCCCTATTCTACAAGAGGTTGGTTGGCCTATGTGTGCATTTACAGGTTTAAAAATCTTATGTAATAAAAGAGTAATATGCAAATCGACTGACTAGCAGAATGACCGGTCGCTATGATGCTCACTGACCACCAGAGGGCAGATGCTCAATGCAGGAGCTGCCTCTGGTGGTCAGTGCGCTCCCACATAGGGAGCACTGCTCAGCCACAGGCCTGGCTGATGGCAAGCAGGACAGAGGTGGCAGGAGCCTCTCCTGCGTCAGTGCTAAGGATGTCTGTGGCTTAGGCAAGGTCCTGGAGAGAAGCAAGCCTAAGCTGTCAGTCAGACATCCCCTGAGGGCTCCCGGACTGCTAAAGGGTGCAGGCCAGGCTGAGGAGACCCTCTTCCCCCTTCTCCCCCGCACTGTCCAGTTCATGAATGTGGTGCACTGGGCTTCTAGTAAATAAGTAAAAGACATTACAAACTTCCAATTATAAAATAAATAAGTCCTGGGAATGTAATGTACAGCACAGTGACTATAGTGAACATTACTGTATTGCATATTTTAAAGTTGCTAAGAAAATAGATCTTAAAAGTTCTCTATAACAAGAAAAATTGTAACTATATGGTGAGAAATAACTAGACGTATTGTGGTGATCACTTCACAATATATACAAATATGGAATCATTGTACACCTGAAACATATTATATGTCAATTATATCTCAATGAAAAATTCTATATAATAAAAGGGTAATATGCAAATTGACCCTAACAGCAGAACCACTGGGAATGACTGGTCACTATGACACACACTGACCACCAGGGGGTGAAACTCAATGCAGGAGCTGCCCCTGGTGGTCAGTGCACTCCCACAGGGGGAGCTCTGCTCAGCCACAAGCCAGGCTGACGGCTGCCAGCACAGCGGTGGTGGCAGGAGCCTCTCCAGCCTCCTCAGCAGTGCAAAGGATGTCCGACTGCAGCTTAGGCCTACTCCCCACTGGCAAGTGGACATCCCCTGAGGGGTCCCAGACTGGGAGAGGGAACAGGCCAGGCTGAGCAGGGCACTCATAGGCTCCCAGTGCACAAATAGGCCTCTAGTTAAACCATAAAAAGACAGATTATCTTCCTTTTTCTTCTTTACATTTCAGTTATAACATTATCTTCATTACCCCCAAAAATAATATTAGGAGTGTATAATTAGTATCTATTATCTATGAATTGCATTTCATTCCAGAGAAGAAGATGTTGCAAGATACTTGTTATAAAAGGGAAGTGGGATCTGCTGGGACTGGGAACCACTGATGAGCAGCCACTTCTTTTTTTATTGGCAACATCAGCCTTGAGGAGATATAAATAGGAGCGAGCAGCCCTTGAGCCTGAGAAGCTTCCACTCTAGCAGAGGAGATGAGACAAAGATGTATATCACCCCTCCCTAAGCCTCAGTTTCCTCACCCATGAAATGGGCTTAACCATCAGTCATCTCTACCTGCCTCCCCACAGGGTTGCACAGGCGCAGAGGAGCTGGGAGAAAGGAAGGGCCCCTGTGAACTGCCTGGAACCTGAGGGAGGTGAGGCCCAGGAGGGCCCTGCTCACAGCTCTACCCTCTGCTGTCCCTCTCTGTCCTTCAGAGTTTGCCCGTAGCCCTCTGATTCTCTTTCACAGCTTCATTCTCTATAGTCTCCTTCTCTCTACACCCTTCCTGTGCTGAGAAAAGAAAAAAAAAAGGAAGAAAAAACACCACTTGTCTGAATCTTGCTCCAAATTAGCGAATTAGCCCTGTTTCTATGAGGGCAAGCACGATTGAGTGCTGACTACATGTTGGCACAGACTTTTAGGCTGCCCTGAGTGTAGGTGATAATGACCCAATGAACAGACAAAGAAAAAATGAAATACTAATACATGCTACAGCATAGATGAACCTCGAACACATTATGCTGAATAAAGAAGACAAATTGCAAAGACCACATATTATATGATTCCATGTATATGAAATGTTCAGAACAGGCCAATATTCATAGAGACAGAAAATACTTTGGTGGTTGCCTAGGACTGTGAGCTGAGAAGTTGGGAAAAAATGGGGGAATGACTGCTAAACGGGACATGGTTTCCACAGGAGGCGATGAAAATGTTCTAAAATCGATTATGGCACTGGTTGAATACTCTGTGAGTATACAAATCAATATTGACTTGTACACTTTATATATGGGTTAAGTGAGAGACCGCTCCTGTGTCAAAAGTTTAGTGCCTTGCCCTAGATGGTTTGGTTCAGTGGTTAGAGCATCAGCCTGCAGACTGAAGAGTCGTGGGTTCAGTTCCAGTCAAGGGCACATGCTGGGTCTGTGGGCTCGATCCTTAGTAGGGAGTGTGCAGGAGGCAGCCAATCAATGATTCTCTCTCATTATTGATGTTTCTATCTCCTCTCCCTTCCTCTCTGAAATCAATAAAAAATATTTTTTAAAAAGTTTAGTGCCTAGTATGACTCCAAGCTCTTGTTTGGAAACCCAAAGCTGAGGAGGAGGCAATGTAGGGACCAAGACTCTCCCCAGAACTCCTTTTCCCTTCCAATTACCTTAGATCATAGAAGCTGTGAATGGAAGAGACTGACTCCTATTTCATTCCCATTTTACAAAATAGGAAACAGGTCCAGATAGGGAAAGTGACTTACGTCACAAAGACTCAATTATAGAAACTAAATTCCCTTTTAAAATCAATCACAGTCATAATGACTATGTGACATTTGTACAGGGGAGAAAGACTCATATATAACATTTGAAAGCCAGTTGGACTTTTCAGAGTGTATGAAACCCAGCCATTCATTAGGACAATTAAATTTTGGTGTTGGTGAATATGAAAAACTCTGTTGAGTACACCCCTTCTCTCTCTCTGTCTCCCCCACCCCTTCTCTGTCATCTTCTCTCTCCGCTTCCTAAATCCTCAAGTCACCCCACTCCCATCACAATGGTGTTTATATCCTGTGAATGGGCGAACATTGGACCAATCACCTCTGGGAATAGAGGTGTCTAGGGAAAGGCGAGTCACAGTCCATGAATTTGTTAATTGCTCTTCCTAGTGCAGACAGAAGGGAAGAGGAAAAGAAACCTGTTCCTTTCCTTAGAGAACGTGATTCAAATGTGTGGGGTGGTCACAGCACCAGGTCACTCTCACAAGGCTCTGCCCCTATGTAGTTCCAGCCCCAGGCAGTTTCCCTGGGGAAAATCCCTTCTGCTTTCTGGACCCCAATTTTCTCATTTGTGAAGTGCAAAGGGGGTGAACAAAATGACTGTCAAAAGACCTCCCATTTTGAGCTTTCAAGGTTCTAGGAATGTGTGGCTCAGCACCTTCCCCGCTGCTCTGACTGTCTAGGAACAAGCAGGAGAGAGACAGGGCAGCAGTCAGTCCCGCAGAAGCAATGGGAATGTCACCTCATTAAGGAGGCCTTCCATGATTACACCGTCTAATGAGGCCATCGATTCCCCCCCCCCCTTATCCTTCTCACTCACTATATCTCCTTTTTCACATACAGACATGGTTGCTCCCTCTTCATTACCCTATTTTATTTTCTTCTTAGCACTATCTGAAATGTCTTATATTTTTTCTTTTTTCTCTTTTCGTCTTATATATTTTCATAGGTCCTATTGAAATAATCTTTGGCCAACTATATATAAATCAAAACTTTAAAAATATTTACTGACCACCTTCTCTGGGGCAGATGAGGAACTGACTGAGGGGGGGTTAGTGGCTTGCTTAAGGAATCACAGGACCTGAGAAGGCTGAGAACAGGCTAGCAGGAAAGATTTCTGCCAGCCACCAAGAAGCCCCTGCAGACGGGCTGCAGAACGGCCTAAGACGCTGGGTCAGGAAAACCAACCCCCCAGTTCCAGCTTCCTTCCATCCTCCATAAGGGCCCTGGGTTTGTGCAAGTGTCGTGGCATGAGCATGCGCCCCCAGGTTCTATGGCCCAGGGTCAGCACAAAGGCCCGGCCTGTTCGCTGTGTGACCTTGGGGGTAGTCAGGCCGGTACCTCCCTTCTCCAAGCAGTGTTTCCCCTTCTCTGAACATGAACTTTAAGACTGACCAGGCTGTAACCACTCTCTTGACTGACAAGGGACAACCAACCAAGAGAGTGAGTTAAAAAGTCCCTCCCTCGGTATATTCTGAGTTTGTTACCTTTCTCCGACGATGGAAGATTGCGGGAAAGCACGGGAGCGCTGTGCAGAGTTGAACAAAAGCGCGATCTCTCTGGGCTTCTGAAAACAGTGGATGACTTGGGCCAGGCCAGGTGATTTCTAAATAAATCCTCCCAGCGCCAAAAACGCACAAAAACACCTGGAACTTATTAGCGGTCCGACTCGGCTACAAACCACGGGAAACGCCCTCCCGCCTGCCCCTAGAGGGCGCAATCCCTGTAAGTCCCGGGTCAGGGCCGGCTCCGCAGGGGCCAATCCCCGCGAACAGAAGTTCTTGAAGGACCAAAGCAGGGAATTCAGCCGAGAAGGAGGGCAGGGCGGAGGAGTGCCCTCCAGCCAATCAGAATCTCCATGGCTCTTCTGACCAATGGTGGGGCTGCCGAGAGATGCTCCCGCTGTGTGACAGCTACCTGGACCAATGGGCATGTCGCCCGCGGCCTATAAAAGTCGACTGGGCCTGAAGCAGCGAGCTCTGGGGTCGGTAGGTCGCCGCTGTCACAGGTGTGCCCTGGGGTTGCCTCGCCGTCGCTGCCGTGCGGTCCCTGCAGCCGCGCCTCCCGCCTGGGACCCGGCCCACCGCTCTCCTCGCCCTCCTCCCCTTGACCATCCCGGGTTTCTGCCGTCGGGGTCCCGGGCCAGGCTGATGATGCCGGAGAACGGAGTGGAGCGCTCGGACCGGGCGGCCGCGCTGGTGGGGACGGCTGCAGCCTCGGCGGTGGCCACGGCCGCCCCGGCAAGCGGCGGCCCCGACCCGGGAGCCGCAGCAGCTTCCCTCGGGCCGCACCTGAGCGGGCTCGGCTGGCCGCAGGTGAAGCGGCTGGACGCGCTCCTGAGCGAGCCCATTCCCATTCACGGGCGCGGCAACTTCCCGACGCTGAGCGTGCAGCCCCGGCAGATCGTGCAGGTGAGAGGGCGCTGGGTGGGGGGCCTGGGGTCTCGATCCTGAGGCCCTCGTGGCTGGAAGGAACCCGGAGTCTGTTCCATTCGCTCCACAGCTAGGGGAAATGAGGTTCAGAGAGGGACAGGGGCTGTGACAAAACCGCACAGCATTGATAGCAGAGCATGCTCCCTTTCCTCGGCACCTCGTAGTCCCTCCCCACTTGGCTTTCCCTTCCCCCGCCCCTGGGGAGTGCGGATTCCTCTCGGACTGTTCACCCAGGCCCTGGCTTGGAGAGGAGGACAGGATGAGGAGAGACAGAACAGTTGGGGAAGAACAGTCCTGCCTGGAAGGACAAAAGATGGCAGGCAGCCCCCTGGGTGGGTAGGTAGGTGTACATTCTTGGATCCAGAATGGTTCTTTTCGTCCCCAAACCGTCTTTCCTGGGCCTTGTTCTGATTCCTTCCCTCCCTCTGTCCTGTGCTCCCACAGCCCTTGCTACCACAGGAGCCCTCTAGCTATTGTGTGGACTAGGAGTCCCTCTCAGCTGCGTTGTGGTCGGAGGGGGCTAACTCAGCACCAGGCCAGACCTGATGCCTGCATGCTGGGAGGCAACCTCAGGTGTCCCGGGTGGGTGTTTCTTCCCCTTCCCAAGATTGGAAATGAGTGTCAGCCTAAACCCCAAGCCCCATTTCTGTACTGAGGAGCAGGAGAGGAGAATTCTGGCAACCCCTCTCCTCTTCCTCAGACTCCGCTTCCCTTCACCTGACCTTCAGCAACCCTACATTTGCTCTTTCATCTGTTTAGACCAGGCACTGTCATGCTCTGAAATACCAGAATATGGTCACTGGTGTACCCATTTGATAGCTGGGGAAGCCGAGGCCCCAGAGATGAGCTGCCTAAGACTACCTAAACAAGTGACTATCAAACCCAGAGAATGTTGGGTCTTCCCAAGAGCCACTGCTGCGGTTTTCACTCCTTCCCCAGTTCCCAAGACTCAACGTCTAGGTCTGTGGAATGAGAAGAAGCCAGAAAACCATCCACAATTCCTGCACGTTCCTACCAGAGATGGACTTTCTGGGGCAGCAGCTGACCAGCGAGGTGAAGCCTTCACTTCCACGGAGGCGAAGGGGTGCTCGCTGGGGGATTTACCTAGCCCTCCCCTCTGAGGAATGGGAAAGGGTGGCAGCAGATTCTCCAGGGCTGACTCATTTGCAGCCCATGGCGCCTCACAGAGGCATGCCTCTGCTGCCCGCTGTCATGGGGTAATTAGGAAACCAGTCCAGGCTTTTCTCCCCAGGACACTCAGGTCAACCTTGGGGCCCCAACTTCTGACCCCTCCAGGACTGTTGCTTCAGGAATGGGGAAGGGAGTGGAGGAGCCCAGGGGGACAGCTTCCCTCTGCAAGCACAAGAGGTGCCCTGGAGGGGAAGTACCAATACGATCCTTTACAGGTGCCAGCTCGGTGCCAAGCCCTCTTTGGAACCCTAGGGGGGCATAGATATGACTGGGACCTAGCCTTTCTGCTTTCCAGGGCCTCCCGGCCAAGTGGGGGAGCTGACGTTACAATGTGGTAAGAGTACAATGTCCCCCTAGACAAGGGCCAGAGACATCACAGAACAGGGAGCTGCCTGCTGTGGTGGGGAGGGCAGCAGAGACTTCAGAGCTGGACTGGAAGGTCAGACATCTGGCTTTAGGACCTGTACTGTTGTCTCTTCCCTGTTGGGCCCAGTATTCCTGTCTGTTCAGTGGGGATGGATTGGACTGCTCTCCAACACCCTTTCTGGTTCTAGAATCCAAAGGGAACAGGTGCCTTCACCTAGCCTGTACAATTGCCTCCACGGGGAAGAAAGTCCATCTTATGCCAGGAATCTGCAGCTGGCACCTTCATAAACTATTGGGAAGTGTGTGGTGGGGGCGCTGAGGGGGTGTGGTGGGGGCTCTGGGTGTGTGG
>PVJC01025705.1:0-24562 GCA_004026665.1 Murina feae | reverse complement strand
GGGGAGGGTCTCTCAGCCAGCCTGTGCCCTCTTGTAGTCTGGGATCCCTTGGGGGATGTCCACCTGCTGGCGTGCCTGGTCAGCCT
This sequence comes from Murina feae, assembly GCA_004026665.1. Lineage (NCBI taxonomy): Eukaryota > Metazoa > Chordata > Mammalia > Chiroptera > Vespertilionidae > Murina > Murina feae. The sequence continues at coordinate 24,476 of PVJC01025705.1, read as the reverse complement.
GGGTGAGGGGCTGATGGCCATTTCAGGCTGCCCATAGCCCCTTCAGAGTTCAGGTACCTACTACTGGGGTGCCTGGCCAGCCCGGGTGAGGGGCAGAGGGCCGTTTCAGGCTGCCCAAAAGCCCCTTCAGGGTTCAGGTCCCTACTGGGGTGCCTGGCTGGAAGCAGGTATCTGGGATTTATTCAACTTCTATAATTGAAACTTTGTTGCCTTGGTCCCCTCCTCGAAGCCTGGGTTGCCCCTGGCAACCCAAGGTCCCAGCCTGGCAGGTATCTGGGGTTTGTTTATCTTCTATAATTGAAACTTCGTAGCCTTGAGTAGAGCTCAGGGCCTGAAGGGCCCTGGCTTCCTCCATTGTCTGGGGCAACTCCACCTCTGTGGCTGCTGCCATCTCAGTTGAGTTAATTTGCATATTTGCTCCTGATTGGTTGGCAGGTGTGGCTTGTGGGCGTAACAGAGTGAGGGTCAATTTGCATATTACTCTTTTATTAGATTAGACCATTGAAAAGCAAAATTGTAAGATATTTAAAGTGTACATGGTGATGTACATGTTGATTGAAAGGATTCCCTCATCTCATTATCAAACCCATTACCTGACATATTTATTATAACTGTAATTTTATATGAATTTTGAAAGGATACATAGGTGCTCTTTATTCATCCTGATTCCTCATAAAATTCTGAAATGTGTTTTGAATATGAAATCTTTGCCACTGCCTTTAAAAAAATTTACTATGGGATTACTATTTAAAAACATCTCCCAACTTCAAATGAATTTATTTTTTAGTAGTGAAATCTTGGAAATAATGCTTTGACTATATTCAAACATTTATTTCAGGATTCCAATTTCTCTCATAGTTTTTGAGCAGAGGTCACAAACTATGGCCTATGGCTCTCACCCAGCAGTCACCCATTTTTATAAATAAAAGTTATATTGGAGCATAGCCAAGTTCATTCACTTACAAATTGTCTACAGCAGAGTTGAGTCATTGTGACAGAGATGGCATGTTCTTCAAAGCCTAAAATATTAACTACCTGGCTCTTTACTGAAAAAATTTACCAACCTCTGGTTTTCAGTATGGTTAGTCTTTTAAAGGAAATCTTTTATGTATATTCTTAGTTTTTGTAACTGCTTATTACCTATTAGTTACTTAATATTTTCTTAAAAATAGATCCATCATTTTAAAAGTCACTTTATAAAAAGCTTTATATTATGTAATTGAAAATAAAATGATTTTTGTGAAGATATTTATGAAAATAAATATGCTTAAAATTAATTTGTTATTAAATTCTAGCTGAATTCTGTTTCCTGCCAATCTAAAACCTACTCTCTTAGGTAATAAAGGAGGTTTTCAATTGTTTGGAAGGATTTAAACATTATTGACATCAAAATGGAAACTTTAATCTTGTTTTAATTAGAAGGATTTGTGAAAATTGAAAAAGGCAGGCATAATTTTCTCCTTCAAGTGATTCATACCATTTAATGACACTTCTGAGTACCTGCTACAGTAACTTTGAGTGTCATCCCTAATCTTGCATATTTGCAGGGATACATATCCTATGCAGCCAGAAACACTAGGTAAGCAACAACAATGGTAACAGGTACTTAGAACTTACTCTTTGCCAGGCACTCTTCTCAGAACTCTGCATGGAAAACTCAGTTCCCACAAGCCCTGAAATAGGTTCTGCTGTCTTTCGCATTACACAGATGTGACAGCGGGGGCACAGAGAGGCTGGTGACTCGCTTGAGTTTTAACTAAATATAGACAAAGCTATCGACGAGGCAATAGTTGAGGGTTAGGAATGAAGGCTTTGCAACCAATTGTGCTTTTAGAAAACTTGAGATCGATTGTGAGTTTTCATCTTTTTCTTTGTATTATAGATATTTTAGTAGAAATTTGGGAGAATTTTTTTTCTAGAAAGTACTATTTTATTAAGGAAACACTCTATGTGTTTTCCTGAAATTGTAGTATCTTGTTTTTATTTTAGGGTTGCTGAGAATGGATATTAATTTAAAATGTGAATGATGATAGGATGCCTTTGCCGCCCTGCTATGTTAGTGAAATCTTTTTAAGATTTCCAAATGTCCAATTCTGCAAAAATGCAATAACATTATAACATACTAGGGGCCCGGTACATGAAATTGGTGCATGGGGGGAGGGTGGGGGTCCCTCAGCCCAGCCTCCCCCCTCTCACAGTCTGGAACCCCTCAGTGGATGTCCTATGATGGCCCCAGTCTGCCAGGCGCCTTTTGTGTGTGTGTGTGAGTGAGTGTGTGTTGCCATTGGGGGCCTGCCCCCAGCCTCATCTGAGGCTCGGAGCAGTCCTCCTGTGTGTGTCTATCTGATGGGGGCCTGCCCCCAGGCACACCATGGAGGCTTGGAGCAGGCACCCCCGCCCCCCCCCTCCCCCTGTGTTGATCTCTCAGACTCCTGCCCTCCCCTGCATGTTGTTCTCTTTTTTGAGCTGTGGCAGGTGCTGCCTGCCTGCCAAGCTTGCCTACTGCCCATCATCCTCCAGCCACTGGAAAGCTGGGAAAACCTCGCCTCATGGTTAGGCCAGCCTTTTCCTGCTCCCTGATCTCCAGGAGGGGCCTGGGGAGCTGCCAAGCAGGCCACCGACCCCCCCGCCAACTCTTTCCCACTCACTGGTCCCCTGCTGCCTACCTTTTCCACTCCCCAGTGACCCCAAGGGGCCTGGGGAGCCTCCAAGCAGGCTCCTGGTCTCCATAGCCTTGCTTTCCTGCTCCCTGGTGCCCCGCAAAGGACCCGGAGAGCCACCAAGCAGGCCTCCGGCCCCTGCCACTTTGCTTTCTTGCTCCCTGGTACCCTGCAAAGGGCCTGGGGAGCACCAAGCAGGCCCCTGGCCCCCGCCGCCTTGCTTTCCCACTCCTGGGTGCCCTGCAAAGGGCCTGGGGAGCCGCCAAGCAGGCTGCCCACCCCCCCGCTGCCTCTTTCCCACTCACCAGTCCCACCCCACCTTGCTTTCCACCCGCAGCTGCTCTGTGGCTGCCAGCCGCCATCTTGGCTGGGGTAATTTGCATACGGTCACTCTGATTGGCTGGTGGGCGTGGCTTACATGTCCCGAAGGGATGGTTAATTTCAATATTACGCTTTTATTAGTTTAGACTAGGGGCCTGGTGCACAAAAATTTGTGCACTCGGGGGGGTCCCTTAACCTGGCTTGTGCCCTCTCACAGCCAGGGACGGCTTCTTGGTCACAGGACAGCCCGGGGCACTCCAGGACTTGGGGTATGGTAGGCTTCCCCCCATTGCCGCCGGTGGCTCAAAGAGCCTGGGCTCCAGCTTGGGGGCCCCCACAGGGCTGTGGATGGGGAACCCATCCAGAGGTTCCACAGGTAGCAAGATGTCCATTTCGGAGCCAGCCCAGTAGTCTGGCCCCAGCAGCTCGAAGAACTCCAGGGTCTCAGGGTCCTTGTCCAGGTCGCACAGGTTCACACCGCACCCCCACGGGCTTCCCCCACCGCCGCCCACCCCACCCCTGCCATTGCTCGCTCCATAGCTGCTGGCCTCCATCTTGGCTGGGTTAATTTGCATACAGCTGCTCTGATTGGCTGGTTGGCGTGGCGTGGCTTGGCTGGTGTGTGTGGCTTAGGTGTCTTGGAGAGATGGTTAATTTCCATATTACTCTTTTATTAGAGTAGATTATGTTTATAAATTTGTGGTAGCAATGTAATTTGGTAGAGATGTTTTGGGAAATTAAGTTTAAAACATATTTTAAGGACCATAATGTGTATTTCCTTAAATCCAAAATTTAACTTTGGGGAATCTATTGTGAGGAAGTAATATTAATACCATCTACTTATATAAAAACCCTGGTGTGACATCACGACCAAAGGCGTGACCAACCAGAAGGAAGTCAGTCCTGCAGGGGTAGTCTTAGAAACGACTGTGCCTTCCCCCAGCTGTTTCCCAAAGGGTGAGGTTTCAGGCAGGAACCTGCCCTCGGAGTGTGGAAGTACTGAGTCCTGGGTTGCCTTGCCAAGGGTTGCGCCCTCCCTAAGCTGTTTCCCTCGAGGCTTGAGGGAAGAACCCACCCTCAGAGCACCAGGAGTGCCCAATAGCAGTCAGTCCTGGGTTCCTGAGGCAGAGGCCACAAGTGATAGAACTCTGGTTCTGGCCCAACAGGGAGTGTGGCCGCCCTTCAAACCAGGCCCTAACAGTAAGGAGGAGGCAGCCCCACTCCTCACAGAATGTGCTGTTGGATAGCTTGCTGTCAGTGGCCTGCCAGCCAGGAACCCCATTCACCTGCACCCCGGACCCTGACAGGAGGGAGGAGGGAGCCCCATTCCTCACGGAATCAACAGGTGGCCAACTTGCTGTCACAGGCCTGCCAGCTAGGAATCCTATTCACCTGCATATCTGTATAAGTTTTTATACATTATATTAGAGGTCGTGGTGGTACTGTTTTTACCCACAGCATCTACAGGAATTGCTGCAAATTTACTTCTTGGTGGAAGCACCTTTCATTCCCAATATAAATTACCAATTCCATTAAATGAAACTTCAATTTCCAGACTCAATATAAATAGTGAAGTTGCTAAAACTATTAAAAAAAGTCCAACTTATTATTGATGAATGCACCATGGCATCCAGTCATGCTATAAACACCATAGACAGATTACTAAGAGAAATTATGAGTCTGAATGTTGTATTTGGTGGGAAAGTTCTCCTTCTTGGAGGGAATTTTCAACAATGCCTGAGTATTGTACCACATGCTATGAGACTGGCCATAGTACAAACGAGTTAAAAGTATTGCAGTGTTTGGGGATGTTTCAGAAAGTTGTCTCTTACAACAAATATGAGATCAGAGGAATCTACTTATAGTGGATGGTTAGTAAAACTTGGAAGATGGCAAACTTGATAGCAATTTTCATTTAGGAATGGATATTATTGAAATCCCCTGTGAAATGATTTGTAATGGATCTATTATTGAAGCTACCTTTGGAAAAAAACTATACCTATAGATAATATTAAAAATATATCTAAACGTGCAATTCTTTGTTCAAAAAATGAGCATGTTCAAAAATTAAATGAAGAAATTTTGGATATACTTGATGGAGATTTTCACACATATTTGAGTGATGATTCCACTGATTCCACAGATGATGCTGAAAAGGAAAAATTTCCCATCGAATTTCTTAATAGTATTACTCCTTCGGGAATGCTGTGTCATAAATTAAAATTGAAAGTGGGTGCAATCATCATGCTACTGAGAAATCTCAATAGTAAATGGATGTTTGTAATGGTAGCAGATTTATTATCAAAAGATTACGACCTAACATTATCGAAGCTGAAGTATTAACAGGGTCTGCAGAGGGAGAGGTTGTTCTGATTCCAAGAATTGATTTGTCCCCATCTGACACTGGCCTCCCATTTAAATTGATTTGACGACGGTTTCCTGTGATGCCAACATTTGTGATGAATATTAATAAATCACAAGGACAAACTCTAGACAGAGTAGGCATATTCCTACTTGAACCTGTTTTTTGCACATGGTCAGTTATATGTGGCTTTCTCTTGAGTTCGAAGAGCATGTGATGTTATAGTTCTAAATACTTCAGCACAAGGGAAATTAGTCAAGCACTCTGAAAGTATTTTCACTCTTAATGTGGTGTACAGGGAGATATTAGAATAAGTTTAATCACTTTATCAGTCATTGTTTGCATCACTGTTGTTTTTATATCATATTTTTTTGTCCAAAAAATGAGCATGTTCAAAAATAAATGAAGAAATTTTGGATATACTCAATGGAGATTTTCACACATATTTGAATGATGATTCCATTGATTCCACAGATGATGTTGAAAAGGAAAATTTTCCCACAGAATTTCTTAATAGTATTACTTCTTCGGGAATGCTGTGTCATAAATTAAATTAAGATTTCACTGTTTGTTCTGGCCTTTGTCTCCTTATAAATGTTCCTATGTCATGTAAAACAACTAATTAATAATTAAGGAAAACAATTAAATTTGAATTTTTCTCCCCATTAATCTATTTTTGTTAGTTTAATTTTCAGACCCAGTCAGGGATCCTAAGAGGGTCAAGAAAAACAAATGGTTTGGTTGTTTTTATATCATGTTTTTGTTGTTTTTATATCATGCCTCTGTTGTTGTTATATCCTTGTGTTACTGTTTATTTATTAATAAACTTATATATTATTTTCATATACATTTTACTAATTTCCTTTCATCTCTCACACTTCTATTATAGAGAAAGAGCAAATAGCAATATTAAAATATCTCTGCTAATTAATTTCCTTTTTTAAAAAAATATATGTTATTGACTTTTTACTGAGGGGAAGGGAAAGAGATAGAGAGTTAGAAACATCGATGAGAGAGAAACATTGATCAGCTGCCTCTTGCACACTCCTATTGAAGCCCCTTACACGTCCAGTGTGATTCAGAGTTCCTATTCAGGGTTCGAGTTCTGAAGGAGGCCACACACAAAATGAAGAGAGAGAGACTAGAAGAGAATCAATTTGGAAACTGGGGGACCAGGCGAGGCATCTTTCCTCTACCAGGGTAGATTGCCCACTGATGCCTGAGTCTCACCAGCCTTTTATTGAGTCTCTGAGAAAACAACAATATCCTTAGGCAGGAAATTCCAAGGAAGAATTTTATATGTAATTAACAGGTAGAGATTTGCTGTAATTAACAATGTTTCAATTTAAACAATGGGTGCATAGCTCTGACCTTTCAGATCAACCAAAGTAGGTTAAAAACAATCAGTTTCCAGCATCAAAATAATCAGTTTCCAGCACACTCCCCACTGGGGATGTGCCGGTACATGCCCTTGACTGGAATTGAACCTGGGACCCTTCACAGATGCTCTATCCACTGAGCCAAACCGGTTAGGGCAATTAATTTCCTTTTAATGTGCAGGCTACTAGTTAATAATAAAGATAAATTGGAAACAATACAATGTTTGGAATCAAATAGACCCGAAGTATGAGTTTACTGCCTGGTCCATAGTGAGATGGTGACGGGTTTTAGAATATGCTACCTTAAAATGTGGCACCTGGCATATTGATTATTTTACGCTGAAGGAGTTGAGAAGCAGCGGAAACAGGAAGGTCACTCTGACCCTCCCCACCCCCCAAGCCCTGTCCCTTGAATCAGTCATGAAACCCTCTTGGAGGAAAGGAGAATCCTCATCTCCAAAGACAAGGGGATGCCAAGAAGAATCGTGACAAACAGACCTTGCAAAATTTCCCCAGTTTATTACGCTTACTCCTTAGCCTATCATATTCCACCACAACTGCCTATTCTTCCTTAAATCTAGCAGAAACACTCAGATTTCACTGTTTGTTCTGCCCTTTGTCTCCTTATGAATGTTCATATGCCATGTAAAACAACTAAGTAACAATTAAGGAAAACAATTAAATTTGTATTTTTTGTTCCTGTTAATCTATTTTTGTTAGTTTAATTTTCAGACCCAGTCAGGGATCCTAAGAAGGTTGAGAAAAACACCCCCCTGCCTGCCCCCATGGCAATAGACTGAAGATATCCTTAATATAGTGTCTGAACCATAGAGTAGAAGAAATGATATTTTTACTCAGAGGGAGCTAATTTTATAGTCAGCCGAGAGTTCCATCTTCTGTTTGAGCTTTTGAGTTTCCAGTGGTAGCAAGTTTGGTAAAAACTGTGGCCATGTATGGCAGAAAGAGTCGGGCTACATTTGGTTCTTGGCTCTGCCTCTGGATGGTTTTTGGTTGCTTAACCTTACTGGGTTTCAGTTCCTAATCATTAAGCAGAGATAAAAATACCTATCCTCTTATAAGTACTAGATGAGACAAGGTGTACGAAGGCTCTCAAGAACATAGTTATTTCAAAAAATGTTAACCATTTCCTTCTTCAATTTGGCTTTCTTTAACATGTAGTAGAGTAAGAAGATGAATTAATTGGGAGTGAATAATGCAGGTGGGGGTGTTTGCCTTGCCTAAGGTGTGATAATATACACGTCGTGATGTATTTTTATGTGCAGTATTTCTGACCTTTTGCCACAAAACATTAAATATGGTTTAAATTTCAAGTTCAGTGTCACATAATTTTTAGTCATATACAAACACCAAGAAATTCAATAACAGACAGAGGATCCAAACTACCAGGAGGTAAAACCAGCCTCTGACATTTACTAGCCATGTGACTTGAAGGAAGTTGAATTTTCTATGCTTTATTTCCTCACATGTAAAATGAAGATAGTAAGAGTCCATCATTTAGAAGGCTAGGAAAATTTAGATTTTAATTTCATAGATTTATAACACTGCCTGATACATATAAAGCACTCTGTATGTATTGCTAAATAAAATTGTTGGACATTTTTGAAAAATCCTAATGAAGCAATAATTTTAACTTTTTTTGAAACTCCTGGAAAACATTATTTTATCATTATGCCACAGATCTTCCATCCATGAGCTCTTAAATGAGGAGAAGGGCTGACTTCCACTCTGCTGTCTTTAGTTCTTGATCTTCATGAAGTACACAATATGTTACCTGTTGTCAAGGAAACAGGATTCAAGAAGGTTTTGTAAAATGAGAATGAGAATCATTTAAAAAAATAGCACCAGAAAATACTTTAGAAAGGGATATGATTTACAAACTTTTATTGAAGCAAGTGTCTAAATCTCACTGAAGGCAGATATTCGATTGCTCTGCCTTATTAAGGTAACCTGTATTTTCAAACAAGAGCTTGGCATTTAATACCCCTACAATTAAAAGGCAGAGCTTTTGAGAGAGAAAACATGAGAAGCTGGTAAAGATTTTTTTCCTTGAAAAATGGTATAAAGTAGCAGAAGGTTTCACTGAGTTATGTTTGGGGAAAGTGATATTTGACAGAATGAGCCTTAGCAGTATGGAAAGCATATCAATATAACCCTTTCAACTAGCATTTCTATCCAAATTCTGGAACCAGCTCTCTCACATGCTAAGCCAAAGGTTAATAATAATAATACAAATCTAGGAAAATCTAATTTAGGAACACATAACCTCATTTATAATTAAATGATTAGTAATTTAAATGGTTTGGGAGAATAATTTGTCTTTTTTTTGTTTTTCAACATCATAATAACACAAATATATTTATTCTCTTTTTGCCAAGAAAAGAAGAGCACATGAGAAAAACGAACAAGCTATATGAGAAGTTTTATAGCTTTATTGTTAATTGTGTTTTGATCTTAATTTAAAAAGTAGAGTTTAGTTAATCTGACAACTGTATATTACAAACAATGTAAAATGTTGAAGAGCCTAATTGTGTGTGGAACAGTCAGAATCTTGATTGCAAGTAATGGAAATTGACTCAAGTAATGAAAATTGATTCTAGTTTTTATAATAATGAAAAAGTCAGCTCTGCTTGCTGGCTGATGCCACTATAAATGATTCTAGCCATTCCCCTTTCTTTGCATCACTCAATCCAGATTCAAACTCCTGGCCAAGGAGCCAGCTGTCTGAGCCTGGGCCACATGCTTGTGCCCTGGCTGCAGGTGTGTGGAGCTGAACTGCCTGCTTTCGCTTAGCTGCCTTAGTGGGTAGGAAGCAAGTTCCCACCCAGTCTCACACACTGGAGTCTCCCCTATGTTATGAAGGAAGTTTAGATACTGAGTAGATAATAATAACAAATACCTTAGAGTAATTTTTTTAAAAACTGAAAAAAGTAAAGGAATAAAATCAAGCTATTTTATGTATGTGCATATATATGGTGAGCTATCTAATCTAATAAAAGAGTGATATGCAAATTAACCATCACTCCAAGACACCTAAGCCCACCAGCCAAGCCATGCCCCCAGCCAATCAGCTGTATTCAAATTAACCCAGCCAAGATGGAGGCCGGCAGCCACGGAGCTAGAGCAAACAGGAGGCTTCTGTGGCAACTGCCTGCCTAGGCCAGCTGGGCCTCTGCTCAAGGCAACATTGTTTCAATTATAGAAGCCATGGAGTTGAAGCAAACAGGAGGCTTTGCTGCCTGACTAGGCCTCCGCTCAAGGCAACAAAATTTCAATTACAGAAGATAAATAAACCCCAGAAACCTGATTCCAGCCAGCCTCACTGGGACGTTGGGTCAATGGGAGCTGTGGACAGCCTGAAAATGGCCCTCAGCACATCACCCAGGCTGGCCACACCCCCATGGAGTGAGGGTTCCCACTGGGGGGACTTGGCCAGCCTGCAAATATCCATCAGGGCCTCACCTAGGCTGGCCAGGCACGCCAGCAGATGGACATCCCCCGAGGGGTCCCAGACTGAGAGAGGGCACAGGCTGGGCTGAGGGACCCCCCCCGAGTGCACAAATTTTTGTGCACTGGGCCCCTAGTACCTGTATAACTATAGAACTTGGATTGTAATTAACATCTTATTAGACATATGTACCATCCTGGATGTTGTAGAGGTGCAGCTCCATCAATTCAGTGATTTAAAGACTTTGGGCAGACAAAATATTCCTCTTCCCTAACCCACAAGAAGGAAAGGGGTGGAAATAGCTTGACTCGTAAAGGTAATGGCTTCACTCTCTAGTCTTGCTCTTAAATTGATTTGGTGCTAATAGTAGAGCTGGTCTGGCTAGACAGTCTTCTCAAAGAGCACCATAGGGAGCTGTCTTGTACCAACCCTGGTGGTTATTAGAACTTAGAATGTAGGATATGCAACATCTTTTATTCTCAGCTTGGTTTCTTAGTCCTGATTTCCAGACAATAGGAAAAATTTCTGTTATTAGCCAATAAATAACAGTAGTCCTGATGAGAACAAAATAAATCAATCAGATAAATGGTACTTAAAGACAGAATAGCAGAAATGTTTTAAAACAGAGAAATTTGAAGATGGAAGGGCATGGTGTGTGCTAGGGAAAAAATAGTAGAGTGGGCCAATATCAAGATATAGCCTAGAGAAGTTACGGACTTTCAGGGATCTAGAAACAATTCTTAGGGGGGAAAAGAAGCACATTTAGACCACTAAGACACAGTGACTTTCAATGATAGAGTATCATATATCATATACATCATATGTTTAAGAAAAAGTACGACTCAAAAATTTTTTAATCTATCCAAGATAAAGTTCAAAGACAGATACTGTATTGTCAAATATGCAAAAAGAATGTAATACAAATTAGCCCTTGAAAAGCAACAATTGAAATGGCTTGAAAATGAAGTGACTGTTTGGCTCATGTGTTAACAAATTCAACTGAATACATTTTCAGGATCTTACTGGCTTTATTTCAATGAGTCATGAATTGGGCAGCATCCTGTTTAGCAGACAGAAAGGAGCTCCAAGGAGCTGTACAAACTGAAAGACTTTTTAAGGCAGAAGAGATCAGGAACAAGGAAATTATACTAGGTAAAAAAGTGGATTGTTTATTCAAGGTTACTTTTGTCTGAGGGATGGCAGTGGTCTAACAAGCAGATTACCTAACTAGTACTAATCAGGCAATTGCTGATTGATTGGTTTAGGATTCTATTTCTGGAAGAGCCAAAACTGTAATGAAGTTAAATCTTAGTTTGGTGGTGAAGGACAGCATAAGTAACTCCACTTTGGACTTGATGTCTTGCTTTTAACACATTCAGCCAAAAAGTTCAGTAAAATCATGGGTGCCATGAGGTCTATGGCCATGTTTTTCTGTGAAGTCCTTGGTGTGCACTCTATTCTGTGTGGCTTGTTTTCAGGCTTGCTTTCCTCTTGGTCATAAGACACTGTGGAAATGTGGGTCTTCATCCACAGTCAATACTTTCCTCCCCCCAAATCCCCAAACACTCTGAACCGTGGGTGGGGAATGTCTAGCCCATGGGCTGTATAAGGCCCTTGGAATCATTTGGTCTTACCCGGTCAAGGTATTAAGGGTGAGCTAATTAAATGTTTGACCAAAGAGAGCAGGCTGATAATTATCAAAGTTGATAATTTTGTATGGCCCAAGAATGATGTTATAAATATCCAAAAGGCCCTTGGCAATAAAAAGTTTCCCCACCCACCCCTGCTCTAAACCAATCATAGTGAAAGGCAGATAGGATTGCTTCCTGGTTGATTTAGATCAGAATTCTCAAAGTGTGAATCATAGATCGCCAGAGATCCCTACGACCCTTTTAAGAAGTTTGCAAGGTTAAAACTATTTTAATAATAACACTAGCAGGTAATTTGCCCTTTTTACTGTATTGACGTTTGCCATGATTCAAAAGCTGATGTAAAATGCTGTTGTCTCTGCATGATTCAGGCAAAGGCTCCATCACTGCATTCTTCACTGCCAGTCACTCAGAGCAAAAATATGCCAGTTTCACTTATGAATGCCATTGACAAAGTAGTAAAAACTATTAATTTTGTTAAATCTTGACCCTTGAAGATAAGTTTTTCAGTGTTTTGTGGGATGAAATTAGAAGTAAGTATGAAGCACTTACAAATATCTTGAAGTACAGTGGTTATCTCTGGTTGTCTACAGGGGAACATTTTGAGAATGTTTGAGTTGCAACTGAATTAGCTGCCCTTTTTCCCCCCCACATAGACCATTTTATTTCAAAGAAGTCACAAACTGTCATTATTTTTTTAAAATATATTTTTATTGATTTCAGAGAGGAAGAGAGAGGGAGAGAGAGATAGAAACATCAGTGATGAGAGAGAGCCACTGATAGGCTGCTTCCTGCATGCCCCCTACTGGGGATCAAGCCCACAACTGGGCATGTGCCCTTGATTAGAATCAAACTCGGGACCCTTCAGTCTGGAGGCTGATGTTCTATCTCCACTGAGCCAAACCAGCTAGGGCCAAATTGTCATTTAGACTTGTGTATTTGATAGACTTTTTTTTTTTAAACAAGTGAAGTGAATTTGTCACGTTAAGGAAACCACTAGTAGTATATATTTTTTTTTATCCCCAAAGATAAAATTCAGACTCTCAGGCAAAATTTTGAATTTTGGAGAACTTGAATTTGCCACCATGACTGAGGCTCAATGGCTTCCCAATTAAAATACTTCTCTGGTTATATTGATTGTGACATTGCAAATATGATTTTTAAAAAAATATATTTTTATTGATTTCAGAAAGATGAAGGGAGAGAGGGAAAGTCATTGATTGGCTGCCTCCTGCACATCCCTTACTGGGGATTGAGCCTACAACCTAGGCATGTGCCCTGACCTAGAATCAAACCAGTGACCTCTTGGTGTATGGATCCACACTCCACCACTGAGCCATACTGGCTGGGCACAGATATGATTTTTGATATTGTATAATAAAATGTGTTAGCATTTAGAAGATTTACATAAGTTAGAGAACCAATATTTTCCAAATGACCATGTTGTTTTACCAAAATGACCATGTTGTTACAAATTTATGCTTGCAAAAAGATTCATTCAATGTATAAAATAGAGCAATACTTTTTAAAGCAACATTTTTAAAGAATACTAGGAGTTAAGCAACTAAGATTTAAGATAATTATCAGTTGTTGATGGAGCGTACCAGGTAATATAAAAAAGAATATCTATAATTACCTGAAAAAGTCATTGAAATATTCTTCGCCTTTCCAACTGGCTGTGTATGGCTGGGTTTTTTTCACATAATTAAATCAAACAATATATAACAATTTGAATGCAAAAGCAGATATTAGATTCCAACTATCTTCTGTTAAGCCAGATGTTAAAGAGATTTGTAAAAACGAAAAACAATGCCTCTCTTCTTCCCACATTTAAGTTTGGTAAATATAGTTATTTTCCATAAAAAGATGGTAGTTGTAGTAATATAAAATACATTTATTGTATTGCTATTTTTAAATGACTTAAATATATTTTCTAATGGTAAACATTGATAGATATAACCCACATTAAAAAAAAGATTTTTGGAATCCTAGATAATTTTTAAGAGTTTAAAGAGGACCCAAGGCCATACATTTTGAGAACCACTGTTTTAGATTAACCAGGAATCATCCATGGAGATGGATGGTGAATTAACCTAAATGATATAGCTTCTATATAGCTGGATAGGTAATGGTTGGCGTTAGGAAGGCAATTGCAGTTATTGGTCTATTGTTGAAGGATAAACTCACAATTAATATATAGCTACCACCAAACTTTGTGTACCAAATAACACATTATTGCCTTAATGGTTGGCAATTCATTATTAGTCAAAGAATTTTAAGCCACATATTTCAACCTATGACAGAGATGAAGGTCATATATTTTTTAAAATAAAGCCACCCAGTTAGCTTCTTTAATTTTTCTTTTAAAATTAAAAGTGCAATATACTGCTATAAAGTATTTCGTCAGTGCAGAAGGGTAGAAAGTAAAAACAAACAAAATTTTATTACTATATATGTGTTTCCTTATTCCTCAGAGAAGGTTAATATTTTTTCTATCTCTGTGAATATAATTATATGATACTTATACATGAATTTATTTACTTGTTTTCTTTTTAAAATTTATCAATTTTTAGAGAGAGAGGGAGAGAGAGAGAAAAAGAAACATCAGTGTTTTTTTTCTATGTATTTATGCATTCACTGGTTGATCCTTATATGTGTCCTGACCAGGGATTGAACCTGCAACCTAGCTAGTTGGCCAGGGCCATGGATTTATTCTTAAAAGATCATATATTACTTTAATTTTAGATTTTTGAAACTTTAGAAAAATGTTTATAATTTAAACATTTAGAGAAAAGTATAAGGAAATGAATGAAATACCTTTCTTTTAAATTCCACATTTATCATAAAAGTTTGAAGCTTATCTAATTGAAGAAAGCTCTTAACAAAATTTGTAATTTGTGCTGTCCCCTTTGCCTTACATTTGTGTTTTGACTGCGTATTTCCAGATGCTGACCACTTTCACTTTTGCCAGAGATGAAGTCATCCGAGACAGGAACAGGTATGACGAATCAGTCAGTGTTAGCAAAGGCTTTGTCATGGTGTCATGGGAAAGGTTTGCTTTTTAAAAATTCAGATGGGCTTCCTGCCCTCAAGCTGTGTAACATTTGAAAGAGCCTTTCTCATAGTGACTAATTTGTAACTATGTTGTTCGGTTTCTTATATAATAATTCAGTGGGAATATATATTCATTACTCATACTTCTACTTTTAAACAAATAAATATGTAACAGTACCCTTTCCACTTTCCATCCTTTAAGGCTTTATCAGAAATACAAGATCATATTTGCTAGTCTTATAAGGTACACAATCTCTTCCATTAGATGCACCAGGTTCTCTCAGAGAAAGGCTCTAGGAATAAAAGCTTTGGAACAGGTTCCACATAGCAGAGTCTCTGCATATTAACATGTGAAGGGTTTGGTTAACACATTAAAAACCTGAACATAGGACTCTCCTCACTTCTCAAATTCCTCTTAACATCTGGGAAGATTCCTATTCACCAGTGTTCACACAGAGGAAGATTGCAAGCAGGACAGGAAATGGAATTCTTTCATGGAGCACTTTATGGGGAATTTAGGCTGAGAGGCCATATTCCATAGCAGAAATTCCATGGTGGGTTCTGGGTTTAGATCTCAATGCTCTCTTTCCTGTATTTAATAATTGTATGTCTGGATAAAATTTTAATATTTATAAGTTCTTAGAAAATTATAAAATGTGAAAACTGCCCTAGGTGGTTTGGCTCAGTAGATAGACTGACTAAAGGGTTCAGTTCCACTCAAGGGCACATACTGATTGCAGGCTTGATCCTTGGCCCTGGTCCGGTTGCATGCAGGAGGCAGCTAATCCATGTGTCTCTCTCATCATCAGTGTCTCTCTGAATCTCTGGCTCCTTTCTACTTTCTCTAAAAATCCATGGAAAAAATATCCTCAGGTGAGAATCAATAACCACCACAACAAATGCGAAAACTAGTTTCTTGGGTTGAAAGAGAAATGAAATGAGATGAAGTATCTAACACAGATGTTCAATAAGTATAAATTTTCTATTATCTTTTGGCGAAGCTTTTAATTTATCATGCTTCCTTTCCCCATAATTCTATTTTATTAACTTTAAGGCAACCACTCTATCCCTCCAAAATTCCTAGAAACTTTTCCCCCCTGAAACTTTACATTTCTATCTTTTTAATATATATATTGATTTCAGAGCGATAAAGGGAGAGGGAGAGATAGAAACATCAAAAAAAATCTTCTGGCCTTGACTGGTTTGGCTCAGTGGATAGAGTGTCAGCCTGTGGACTCAAGGGTTCTAGGTTCGATTCTGGTCAAGGGCATGTACCTTGGCTGCAGGCACATCCCAAGTGGGGGGCGTGCAGGAGGCAGCTGATCGATGTTTCTGACTCTCTGTCCCTTTCCCTTCCTCTCTGTAAAAATCAATCAATCAATAAATCAATAAAATATATTTTTAAAAATCTTCTGAAATATTCTACTTCAATTACATTACTCTCCTAGTTATTAATTTCAATAACTTTTTGTGCCCATAGAATTGTGTCTAACAAGCCTCCCACTGTAAGATTTTTACATCCTAGTTATCGCTTTTTCTTTTTTAAAAACATTTCTCCCAAATCAACGTCTTTTCTGTTTCGTGTCTCTACCAGGCTCACACCAGTCCTATGGCTTTGTTTTTCTCCAAACCTGTTTTCCTCTCCTTCTTTGCTAATCCTAAACTGACCAATCTTTCAAGGACCAGTGAAGTTTTTTCTTCTACATGAGGCCTTCCCCTTTTACTCCAGTTAGTGAACATGATTTACAAAAAAAAAAAAAAAAAAAAATTAACTGCATTTGATTAAGTTTGAATCACTGTGGTATTTTTGTACATGCTTACCTGAAACAGTCCGACTATATTTCTTCTCATCCCAAACTTCCTAAAAAGTAGTAATTATTTTTCAAACTTATGTCATTATGAGGCCTAGCATAATGGTACACTGATTGATAGGTGAATTAGGAAATATTAAAACATCTAAATCATTGTTATTATCATCTGAATATTGCCATCCTACCATTCCTGTAACTGTCTAAAAAGTTTTTCTTTCTGTTTTCAAACACTATTTGAAGTACTGCTTAGGGAAAATCTAATGTAGAGTTGTGCTGGGAACTCTTGAAGTTTTTATATGTTGCATTCAAGTATGTACCATTATAATCAGATGAGACTTCTTGCAGTTTAATGAATGCATTGCAAAATAAGAGCCTAAGAAGGGAGAAAAGACATTGAAATTCCAACTCAAGAGGTTTAGGATGAAATGGAGCACAAAATTTCTAAGAATGAATAATATTATGTTCTATTCAGTAGCTTTCTGATTTAATCAGTTTTAGGAAGCCCTTCACTTTCCTTCAAACTTTATGTTTTCTTAAGAGAAGATAGGACACAAATAGTAGAGTATTGAAAGAGACAGTGAGGGTAAAAATCATGCAATTTGCTGCTTTATTACTTTAAAAGAGAAAAAGACTACCAGGAATGCCTGATTTTTTTAATTTTTCCTCTGGCAGTTGTTATCTAGATTTGACACTTGACTATTTACTCTTCTACATCTTCATTATCCAATTCATGTTCAAGTTCTATCTCACAGTGCATCATAAATCTGCTTCCATGAACAACTATAAGTTAAACTTCATTACTCCTGGCCTGCTTTTTGCTGTGAGTCTTTCTTCCCAAATCCATCCTCCATACTGCATTCATAAGCACTGCTACATCATGTACTTTTCTGCTTATAGAAATGCCAAATTTCAAATTTTCATGGCCCCAACTAATTCTGTCTGTAAAATGTCTTTCTGATGCACAGTCTCTATTCTAGTTATATAGAATTTCTAGCCGTTCTTTAACACAATCTAATTTTTTGCTCCCATTTTCGTTGTCATTCTGTCATTTCTACTTGGAATGCCCTATCTTTCAACCATTATTTATTGAAATCATCCCCATATTCTCAGAACCAGCACCTACATTAATTCTTTTAAAAACTATCAGTGGCTTTCTGAGTCGATGTGAATTGCACTAGTACATTTGATGGCAGCAAACATTATTTGTTTTCATAATCCCATTCTCCTAAATCAGCAGCAGAAACCTGTCTTACTCATTTTTGTGTATTCCATCTAGAAAAGAGTAGACTTCTATTATTGTTATAAGAATGGCAAGAGCGACTCTGAATTATTGTTAAGTTCTTCTCTTTAGCTTAATGTGGTGATTGCTGGGAATAAATGTCATGGAAGGAGACTTGATGGGATAGCGAACACACAATATAGTGTACAGCTGTTGTGTTGTAGAATTGTGCACCTGAAACCTATATAATTTTATTAACCAGTGTCACCCCAATACATTCAATAAGATACAAAACATAACAAGAATTAATCATGTGAACTGTTGTGAATAGAATTCCCATATTGATCAAGATTGATTTCTTTTGTTAGAGTTAGCAAATTTTCTTTCAGTTCTCAATGCATTGTTGGTAAGGGTAAGTCATATTAGTAAATTGGGAACTGTTATCAAGTGTCTATGAGTTGTATCCTGTCAGGGCATTTAAAGTTCTTGGCAGTGACTAATTTTAAATACTTTTTAAATTAATGGTTTTTCACAATGTCCTTGTAATGCTGGTGCATTGTTTTATGCTATCTTGGTTGGTGTCAGTATTTCATGTGA
Organism: Murina feae; assembly: GCA_004026665.1. Taxonomy (NCBI): domain Eukaryota; kingdom Metazoa; phylum Chordata; class Mammalia; order Chiroptera; family Vespertilionidae; genus Murina; species Murina feae. The sequence goes on along the minus strand of PVJC01025705.1, from coordinate 5,958 downwards.
AATCAGCAGGAAATTAATTTTTCTATTCTATTCATGTGATTCACTCTTCATTAACTTATTTATCTATTACCTCATGAATCCATTTTAAATTAAATTTAGTGCTAAATCTCAACTTTTTAATGAACCATTGCTTTTCCTAGAACTTGAAAAAAAATTGTTACAATTCTCTTCTTAATTTCCAAGTAAGTTCTATTGTTTTAATCATTCATTTATATCACTTTTATTTTATATTCTTTTATTCTAATTTAAATTTTATCTAATTTATCTAATAGCAAACCTAAATATAACAAGAGAAAGCATGTTTCGTATCTATCCACACTAGGAGCAGTTTATTTCTGACCAAATATTCTCTTAGCCAGATCCCCCAAAATGCCCACTGCTACTCCAGTGCCTGCCACCTCACACAAACATGACACAGAAATTAGAGTGGAAAGATAGAGTGCTCTTAACAGATTTAAGCTAAAATAATTTATTTCCAAATAGTTCACAGAAACATACAGTAATATAAACATAACTAGGAGTTGTCCCTGGGCCCTGGAAGTGGCCCTTGCAAAGGAAGTTGATCTCTATGCTTCCTTAACTTCATGGAGCATCTACTGGTTTTAGGTAAGCCTCGGGCATTATGTGGCCTTGCTTGTAGTCATGTGATCTTGCAGTTTCCTTATCTTGAAGATAAAGGAATTAAAGTAGATAACCTCTCTATTTGCTTTCAGGATTAAGTTATAGAATAATAGTTGTGTTAGAGGATGGGGTACTTGTTGCAGTCTGTTAGCATATTAAACAAGATGAGGGTGTTCAAAGGGCTGAGAGAGTCAGTAGGAATGTCAGATAGGTCAAGTACTATATTGTGTTTTAGTTACCTCAGAAAAGTTTAGTTGACTATTAGATTGGAGAAGGCATTGGAAACAAATTGGCAATGGAGAAAGAAGCAAACCCCATTCTACTCATGGCAGCATTTTTAAGATTGGAAACAAGTGTTCTGTGGTATATGCACACAGTGGAGAACTTCAAAGCTATGTAGAAAAGTGATATCTAATCTAATAAAAGAGTAATATGCAAATTGACTCTCACTCCATTACACCCAAACCACGCCCACCAGCCATGCCACACCCACCAGACAATTAGAGCAACTGTATGCAAATTAACCCAGCCAAGATGGGGGCCGGCAGCCACGCAGGTGGAATAAGCAGGAGGCTTGCCCCTGCGATGCAGGAAGCTAAGGTTCCTGTCTGCCTAGGCCGGCTGTGGCAACAAAGTTTCCACAACAAAGTTTCAATTATTGAAGATAAATAAACCCCAGATACCTGCTTCCAGCCTTGGGCTCAAGGAAGCGCTGGGAGCCTGGGTTGTCAGGGGCAACCTGACCTGGACTCCAGTTAAAGCAACAAAGTTTCAACTTTAGAAGTTAAATAAATTCCAGCCAGCCTCGCTGCAAACAGCCATCAGCCTCTCACCCCGGCTGGCCAGGTGCCCCAGCAGGGACTCCTCCCTGAGGGGACTGTGGGCAGCCTGAAAATGGCCCTCAACCTCTCACCCAGGCTGGGCTGGCCAGGCACCCCAGTAGGAACCTGAAATCTGAAGGGGCTGTGAGCAGCCTGAAAATGGCCCTCAGCTCCTCACCCAGGCTGTCCAGGCACCCCAGTAGGGACCCGAACCCTGAAGGGACTGTGGGCAGCCTGAAAACGGTCCTCAGCCCCTCGCCTGGGGTGGCCACACCCCCATTGGGTGAGGGTCCCCACTGGGAAGCTCGGCCAGCCTGCAAAGAGCCACCAGCCCCTCACCCAGGCTGGCCAGGCATGCCAGCAGTGGACATCCCCTGAGGGGTCCCAAACTGTGAGAGGGCACAGGCTGAGCTGAGGGATCCCCCTGAGTGCACAAATTTTTGTGCACTGGGCCCTTAGTACTATATAAATATACATATCTGCATGGAATGAACCTGATAGGAATCATTAAGAAAATAATGACTAGAACAGTATTTAGCAAATACCTTTTACCTAAAATGTAGAAAATAGGAACATGTATGTGTATGAATTTATGGCTTATGTTTAAAAAAAACAAATATACAAAAAAATGAATAAAAAATTTACTTATGTGACGATGCTGGAGGGATCTGGTGAAGAGAATGTTGGGCTTGGTCCTGGTGTGAATGTGTATGAAGGATGCCTTCTCTTGTCATTTTAAGATTTATTTATTAAATACATAAAATAAAATTTAAATTGAAAATTGAAGGAATGTGAATGCTAACCAGAGTAACAGGTTAGATTATAATACAGGGGTACAACCAGAACAACCCAAAGAATGGAAAAGTCAACAGGTCAAATGAGCTGGTTGTCCTTAACAAATAAATTATAAATACTAAAAAAAAAACCTTAAGCTTATCAGTTAAATGCATATGTGGAACTTATTTGAACAAAATAACTGTAAAAATAAATAGACAAACAAACGCGAACAATGAGAAAAACCCAAAACATTGTATGGAGGGTATTTGGATATTTGCTAACATTAAAGTTTTTTTTTAAACAAATGCTAATTCTTTTTTTTTTTTTTTTTGATTTTTTTTATAGAGAGGAAGGGAAAGGGATAGAGAGTTAGAAACATCGATGAGAGAGAAACATGCATCAGCTGCCTCCTGCACACTCCCTACTGGGGATGTGCCCACAACCAAGGTACATGCCCTTGACTGGAATCGAACCTGGGACCCTTCAGTCCTCAGGCCGATGCTCTGTCCACTGAGCCAAACCAGTTAGGGCACATTAAAGTATTTTTAAAGATTGTCATTTTATATGGGATAATGTTATTGTTGTTATATTATCAGAGACCTTAGACTTGAGAGTTTCACATGGAAATAATTACAGAAGAAATTACATGATTAGTTTCAAAATAATCAAATTACTGGTGTGGGTAAGTGCTATGTGAAAAATCTATGATATTTTACAAAAATATAAATAAAGAAAAAATAAGATTGTGAATAAATTCCAAGGAACTGAATCTGTGTAGATGTATAAAATATTAGCCCAAGGTGGAAATCAATAAGGCATCCATCTGTAACAAAATTATTTTGTAGCAGGAGATGATTTTCAGAGAATTGAAAAGGGGAAGGGTGGTGATGAGGACTATAGAGCAGAAGACGGCCTTTTCTGTGTGACAGTCTCCCTCTTTTACCTTCCACATCTACGCACAGCTCTGCCTTCAGATCCTATCTCAGTTCCTTCCCTCCCCTCGCCCTTGCTTTCTCTTTTTCCTCTTTTATCATACTTCTCTGTAACTCCCTTCTTCACTCTTGGGTTATCCTTCATTTGCTAGGCATATGATGCAATAAAGGCATATTCAATTTATTTTGAAAAAATTCATATTTTATCTTTTTCATTTTAAGTAGTGGGTTAATTATTTTATATGTAGGTCATCATCCACTCAGGGTTTGCTGGAACAGTCATGGTATATGACTTTTGTCTCAGAGAAATTACTAATAGTGCTCCTTTTCCTCTTAAAAGTATCCTGTATTGTATGACAAATTACATTTATATTTTTCTAAATTTTGAAAACTTAGTTGTCATTCATATTTAGAAAGTGTTACTTAATGTTATTAGGTATCAGAGCCTACTTCAAGGTGTGTTTATTTCTGCGCTTTAATCTGGTGGATTGGCTCATGTGGGTCAGTGATTCTCAACAGAAATGAAGTTTCTACTGTTCTCTTAAAACATTTTGCCAAGTACACATTTGTGCTAATGAAAACACCTTACCTTACCTTTGAGAGATAAAGCATTAATGTATTGGCAGCCACACAACCCTTTCAATAGATTCATTTGGTAGAACTAAAATATTTAGAAGCTGAGAGCAGGATCCCAGGGACAGAGGAAAGTCATATTTTGATAGGGAAGGAAAGTGTCCAGCACAGGCACTTATATGGAGGGAAAGCCAGATGTGGGGGCTGGAAGGGACCTAAAAGTTGAAATGCATCACTGAGAATTGGTAGAGTCAGACATGAAAATTGAGATCAGGAAGAGAGCAAGAGCCTACTGTAAATAGAAGTTACCATTATCTCTATTGTAAATAACAACATCACTGCAGTGAAACACACCAATGGGGAAGAAATATCCTTTTTTTCTCCCTGATAAAGTCCCTTGTTTATGCCAACTGACTCCACATATCACTCTCTGTTTATATCTGTGTTCAGCTGGGAGAACTCTACCAAGATTTCCTTCTAAACTGCACTCTCTCTTATGGCCAGCAGCATCTCTCTTTTTGTAGTTTTGCCAGGCTAAACTGCTATTGGTAGGGGAGGGAGGAAAATCAGATTCAATATTTGTAATGTTTAAAAATCACTTTCTCTCATGTAAGTGAACTGCTTAATGGTGGGACCAAAGAAATTGATCTGAGCAAAAAGAGAATCTTTATATCCCTGCTTAATAGAGATTTGAATGCACAATGAGGAACTGAAATACATGCTGTCATCCATTCTAAGCCAAATGAACATAACCTGAAAATAATTTTCTTATGAATCAAAAATTTTAAAGTAGAGTTTAAGTATAAAAAGATTATTCAAAGGACTGAAATTCATGATATTGAGCTTTTCTATGAAAATAATCTTTTAATATGATGTGGAACATTGGCATGGTTCCTGAGTGATGAGTTAAAGGTGAAAAAATAGTTTTTGGGAGAATCATTTTCAGAAAAAGAGCTATTAGATAATACTACCTATTCTTTGAGGTAAAAGTATTTTTTGTTATTAAAGACTAGTCCTCCTTAAATTTGTATGTTGATTAACACAAAGTCCTTGAAATCAAGCTCTATTTATAGACATACATAATAGTACTTATTAGTCACAATAACTGAATAATTTTCATGATGAATTTAATACACTTCCATTTGGCAGTCAGAATAGTGTTTTTCCAATTTACGAAAACACTGATTTCATAACACCTTTTTATTTTTTCCATGGCCTTTGCAGTTAAGCTTGAATAATTTTATATTGTTTTTATTTAAACTTTATTTTTAGTCATATTGGCTTATCCAACACAAAGGTAGTGAGAACTGAGTTGAAAGTTGTATAGAGAATAATGGAGTTACTGGACTTGAAACAGACCAGGTAGACTATTTTGCATATATTAGACAACAATAAAAATTCCTTACATTTGTATAGTACTTCAAAATGTTCCCATTGCTTTGCCATACTTTCTAGTTTACCCTGGTTGTAAATGGCAGAAATTTTACTCAAAAGAGCTCTATCTAAAAAAGATACTGTATTGTCTCATATTGCTGCAAAGTCTAGAGGCTTCAGAAATAGCTTGTTATGTATTTTCAACTATATGATTAGGATTTTGTTTCTGTCCATGGCTCTGACTTCCTATGGCTTGACTTCATTTTCAGAGACTCTATAAGGTGGCAAGGTGGACACTGATAACTCTAGGCTTTTATGGGCCTTATAGCTTAAATACAAAAGGAAGAAATAGTATATTTGCCCACAGTTCTAGCAATCTTCCCAGAATGGACTTGGGGATGGGTCATATATCTTAAATATGCTTAGGGAATAAGATACTGATTGACCACATGCACACAGGGTGGGGTGCATTACTATAATTTGGGAGTGGGGGTTTCAGGATCAGTTATTTAAAAGTCAACTAGCCAAAAGAGTAATGAAAAAATTACTGAATTCATTTTTAAGAGTTTATTTTAACCAAGTTTTATCTTGCATTCATAACAACATTTTGAGGATATTTATTTTATCCTCTCCTTTTCCCTATTATTATAGCTAGAGATGGAGAGCCAGAGAGGTAGGGAATGAGGAACAGAGAGGAGAGACATCTGAATCCGTTCTGCCACTGCTTTATTGGTAGTGTCACTTTATTGCGGCTCTTATTTGACATCTAAGTCCTAAGTGACTTCATTTAGCAGCATTGCTGTATATAAACAAAGCCTATATAAACAAAGCCTGTTTTATCAGTAGAAAAATACCACTGG